>JAQQSY010000116.1:7710-44233 GCA_028646535.1 Procyon lotor
GGGGGGGGTGGGGGGGTGCAGTGGTGGCTCAGGGGGTGGTGGCAGGGGGCAGGTTGGAAGACTCATGTAATTGTAATCAGTGTTTAGTGTTTCATATTTCTAAAAAGTGTTTCCCCTTGGTGCTGTGCGAGGGCTGATTAAGGGGAGGAGAGGAGGACAATCTAATTTGTGGCTCCCTGAAGCCACGTGGCAGGGGTGAGGGTGGGCACATGTGTCTGGTGCCTCCCAGGCCACCTCTCCCCACTCTTGTCTAACACTGTCTGTCTTCCAGATCCATGGAAAGAGGAGAATCTTCCTTGAGAAGAGTGGATGTGAAGAGGGAGAGGAGTCTGAGAACTGGGCCGGCCTCAGATCTAAGCCATGTGAGCTCAGCCCCGGGGACCTGCTGCATCCCAAGAAGCCCTCGCAGGCCACACCCCAGAAGAGACGTCCGTTTAAGGTCAGCGAAGTGCTGTCCCTCCGTCCCGAGTATTACTGGCTACACACACAAAGTGAAAAGGCTATAAAGTAAGCTGGGGAAAAAAGAAGTTGAATATCTAGGCTATTCCAATAGAGAAAAACTTTGGCTTTAGTTATCTAGATATTATTTTAGGTACTGTTTAACATATAACCATCTAAAAAGTATCTTTCAAAAGCAATTTCTTTTCATCCCCTTTTGCCTTGTTGAAGTAGCAGTAGTTCAGGCAGTAAACAGAAACTTCAACAAGACCGTACTTAGAGTGCATTAAATAAATATAAATTTTATTAAAAACACTCACATAGCGTTATCAGGAATGATATAATAATAAACGCTTTCAAATAACCTGCATTCATAACATTACAATACTTACAGTATTTATAACCATCCTCAGGTTTTATAGACAAACCAAACAGGAAAATGAAATGAAGCTAAGTTTTAAAAAAAGCATAGAAAAATGCACACAGAGTTCATTATCTTAGTGTCAAACTGCAAAAATTTCCTACACAAGTTAACCACTAGCTTTAGAAGTGACCTGTACACCACTGTGCGTCAATCAAGATGAAAAATTCATTCAAGTAAAGTTGACACCACTCAGAAGCATTTTCAAGTATGGCTATATAGTTAACCTGATATTCCTATATAAGCAAATTGGAGATCTGCTTCCATTCATTCTAACTGAGGCAGGTTTGATATTTACAATTATAGATCTGATATTTACAATATGCCACTCGATTTCCTCTCCTCCTCCCTCCCTCCCTCTCTCCAAACCCCAAACTACACTTCTTGCTCTTGTTGGCCAGCAGTTTGACAAATGACAGTGGGTGACACAGAAACAAATTATTCATATAGGGATGGCTGACTCAAAACCAACAGATGTGCACGTAGTAGCCAAATATCTGGGGTTAGATACGCAGTATATGCAAAATATTTAAATCATGTGGTTTGACATATGCGAAGCAAATGATTTTGAAATGTCTGTAAATCGGTCACAGTCAAAAACCGTGGAGCAATTTTTGAAAAACTCCAAAAGCCATGTTATAAAGACTTGACCAGTAAAACCCAAAGGCCTCATTTAAGAATTTATTTAAAATGTTAGTAAGCACAAATGTACTTAGACCAAAACGTAATGCAATGGAAGTCGATTGCATGCCACACCCCCTTGGATTCTGCCGGAGGAGGGAAGCCCTCGTGGCCCTCTACTGTATTGGCTACTGGAATAAAGACTCTTAAGAGTGTCGCAAGACTCTAGCCAACGGCCACTTGCCAAACTCCTGCCTTACAATCTTCCCTTTATCAACTCAGTGCATTCTATTTTCATGTAATTTTTTTTTCCTGCTTGACACAGTCAAAAGATTTCCCCAAACTTTTAAAATGCTTTTCTTTACAATAAAAAGAGCCAACAGATTTTTACAAAATTAGTTTTAGTTACATCAGGACATATACAAGTAAAAGAGGAGGGATTCAAAATAAAAGGGTTAAATCCCTGAAAAAAAGAATATATTTATTAACCTACAACATTTTTACATAAACACAGGTGACATGTTGGCATAAGGAGAACATGAGCTGAAATATCCCTGAATTTTTAGAACAAAAAGGTTGAAGTTCAAGTTATACTTGCTAAGAAATCAAGTATTGAAAAAAAGGTATGCTTTTTTAATAATAATAATAATAATAATAAAAAGACTTGGAAAAAAAATGATGGTACATGATGCTCTAAGCTTTCACTCTCAGTTCAATATCCTATTGCCAAACTAGTGTTGAGGTATATGACAAGTAGGAACATCACTCAAACTTTTAATGAATTCTTAGCTCACATTATGATATATTTGTAGCAGGCTGAGTAGCACCATCATGATGTGAATTCTGCTTCAAATCCATATATATATATATATATATAATATATACACACATATATATGTATATATTTAAATTTTTTTACAGTACTAAAATACTAAAGCATTGCGTTAAAAAAGTTTTGTTTACAATTTAATTTACTTACTATACATCTCTTTCACTTCTCCTTTATACAAATTAATGATTTAAAACCACCACAGCAAACCAGCTGCCTGTTGTTTTTCTTTTTAATTAACAGATTCACATGGAACTAACCCTGTTTATTCATCTTATGCAGGCGTCAGTCTGCTCAATCTTCCTGGAAAAGAGGACACTTAAGCTAAGAAATGACAACATCACAATGTACAATTATCAACACAATAGCAGACTGCCATTCGGTTTGCTGAAGAGCGTACAGATCCCTAAAATAGCATCCGCTTAAGTGAACTAGCTTTGTTAAGTCTGTAGCACATCCTTAATTATTACCTGCAGTTAAGAGAAAATTCCTAAAACTACATATTTGAGCAATGAACTTGTCATACAATGTTGTATAAAACTGTTTTTACAGTATAGCATGTTGAGATGAGCACCAGAAAACTCATGTTGTGGACTAATGTATTCCCTTGAATCCAGTAAGCCCCGTTGAGGATTTAACTGGCTATGTTAAAAATGGACACATTGCTCATCAGCAGATGCATGGCTAAAAGCAAAAATATTTTAAAAGCTTTCCTTGTTTCCTTAAAAAAAAAAAAATCAACTTTGCATTCTAAAATGAAAGTAAACTTTTTTTTTTTTTTTAACGTCTCAGTACCTTAGCATTGTTCAAGTTGTCAAAGCTTAGGTAGACAAAGTGCTTCT
This sequence comes from Procyon lotor, assembly GCA_028646535.1. Taxonomy (NCBI): domain Eukaryota; kingdom Metazoa; phylum Chordata; class Mammalia; order Carnivora; family Procyonidae; genus Procyon; species Procyon lotor. The sequence goes on from JAQQSY010000116.1 coordinate 10,862, forward strand.
AAAACACCATTTAAAATATTTATACATATACGTGTGTGCACATATACATATGTGTATACATATATGTACATATGTACGTTTATTGTCCTACAAGGACTTCACTGGATGAGCGAAATCCAGAGGCCTTTAAATGTCCACGTTTAAAAAAAAAAACAAAACCTCGTGTAAGAATAGGTAATTATGCTAAAAACTTGAATGAAAAGGTACCCCTATTATTCAAGGGCATTGGAGTACACTGATAGCATCTTAATGATATAAAGGCATTAAATTTTCAATTGTTAAAGACACCATTTTCTTAGCACCATTTCTTAGAACATCCGAACAAATTCAGTGTTTTGCTGTCTATTCATTTATGCTTTCTGTAGCTATTGTGATAAATAAAAGTTAATATTAAGATTACAGTAAAAACTGCATGTTAAAAAGCCATAATTCCAGTATTTCAGTACATTGTATATTCAGCACCAGATGGTATTTTAAAATTCCTGCCACTGTAATACTACAGTACTTGTTTGACTTGTGTTCCATGACTATGCAAACTTGGTATTATTAAAAGTGGTCACAGATGTGGAGAGTTGTAAGGGGGGAAAAAAATCACATTTACATATCCTCTCGTCCAATAATAGAACCAGTGTTTAAAAATGTAAATTGTGGAACACTTTCTTCCCCACCTTCTTTTTGCATAGAATGCTTTGGTCTTTTGCCTAGATGCCATCTGCGACCACTCAGGAGTCAGTGGAAATTAAGTGCTAGGGTAGGATGACCTCTTTTTTTGCTGGTGAGCTGAGGTTCCTCCCACCACATTTGTCATGAATCCTGTATCCTTTCCCCACTGCCCCCCGTCATGAGAACTATACTACGGACAGGTTGGTTGTGGTCTTTTCAAATGAGGTACCCACCACAAGGGGCGACATCATATGTATCTGTTGTAAGGCCCTGTGACCCGAGTGAAGGCATATGGAGATGTAGTTACTGTGGAGTCTGTGGTCACGGACATGGTCCTTTCAGCAAGGGACTTGATAAAGCGCAGGTAAGTGGGCTCGGAAGGTTCATGCGGCTCAGTGGGCTCCCGTTTCACTTTTTTGCCGTGGGTTTTCTGAGGCACATAGTCCGGGCCATACTTCTCACACTCTTCCTCTTTCTCTCGGGCTTTTTCAGCCATTTTGGCTTCCCAGAGCGCCAAGCCATGTTTTGGCTCATTCATGCTCTTATGCTGGTAAAAGACAAGTGAGATCCTGGTGGGGTGATTCCTATTGGGATTCTTTAAAGGGGTGGTGGCGTGAAGCTCGCGCTTGGCACACTCAATGAGAATTGACCCATGAGTTGGAGCCACAGCCACTCCCCCAATGTCAGGATCTAGAAAGCTCTGCTCACTGTCTGACCAGACTTCATCGTTGTCCTCGGTGGCAGACGGCTGCTTTTCCTGGTTCCCGGCATCCTGTAATTTGTGTAAGCCTTCTTGGACAGAAGCAGGTCTCTCATGGCTAAGACCTGGAAGCATCTTAGAGAACCCATTCGCTGTGTGGGAAAGCATGTCATTTTCCTTGTTTTGGAGGTGCAGGGCATGAAGAGAGCTGTTGAATACGCCTGGGGCGGCACCGTAGTTATGGATTATATGAGAAGACGGGGGATGTTCACCATTCTTGTAGTCTATGTTTGGATTGCTCAGGTTGGGTGGTAATCTAGAGGCGGCTCCCATGAAGTGGCCATCCATCTCGTGAGTGGAATAAGGAGGAAATGTCCCTACATGGTGTACATTTGTTTTAAGAGTACAGCTGCTGAAGGCATCTCCCTGCATAGTTTGGTTTCCATAACCTAAGTACTTAGAAGAAAAACTCTGGCTATTTCCGAACCTCGGCTGGTAAAGTGTATGGATGGGTGGTAAGTTTAGCTTAGAGAGAGGGTCTTGATTTGGATACCTGTAGAGATCCGCGGGCTGAGACTGGGGAGAATAGGAACCCAGGTATGGGGAGCAGCTGTCCACCGATACATTTCCATTGCACTGATAGGATGGATATTGGTGATTCTGGTTCAGGAGCCCAGCGTAGGGATTCATGGGATTAGAAGAATTCAAATATGAACCTGCAGCTTGGGATGAGGTGGAATAGAGGTTCATAGGGCTGGTGCCTCCATAAACATCTGAAGTATGCGAAGGGCTCGGGTAAGCCTGGATCACTGGATTGGGCCGTCTCATGTACAGGTTGGCGGATCCAGAGGAAGAGTAGGAGCTGACAGGCTCTGACTGGGGGATATTCGTCACCGGGTGATGCTGGGGTGGCTGCTGGGGCAGCTGCTTCTGCAGCGGCGGGGGCGGGGGCTGCGGGGACTGCTGCGTGACTGGTCCTGAAAGTCGCAAAAGTTCTGTGGACAGGAGAAGAGAGAGCACACGAAGGTGTCCAGTTCTTGTTTTACAGAGGCTGGCGGGCATGCTTAAATGGCTGCAAGAACCCCCGCTAAGATTATGCAATACCCATCAAACAAGGACAAGGGCCAAGTCAGGGTCTGATCACTGGCTGGTGGAATTTTCTGTCTAAAGCATTGGATAAAACAGCAGATCTCTACAACAGTACAATCTGGTAAGTGAAGAACCATGTCGCAAACATCCACAAGCTGTCGTACTGAGAGCATCATGTTCCTGGAGCTTCTGTGCATCTGACCACACCCCACTCTCCCTGAAGTGCCCGTCTGCCTCCAACCCACCTCCCTACCCTTCCTTGGCACATTCCACTCTCCCTCAGGGAAGCCTGCTCTGACCTCATCTCCTAGTGCACGAATAATAGCCACTGTAAACATCGGTGAGCTAGAAAAACGCTTCATGATGTACGGTAATTATGCATTTTTAGTCCTCTTCTCCCACCGGTGCAAAGCAGTTCCTTGAAGGAAGGGACCAGGTCTTATTTTACTTTATTTCTCCATTGCCTGGCATGTGAAAAAATTTGTTAAATACTTGGAAGTAGCATAAAATTTGTCAAGAAGATTCAGCAATGCTATTAGAAAAAGAATGACATTCATTTAAATACCCAAAGCATATTTTATATAATTGGCAAGCCCCGTCTACACAGTTGTTAATAAAACTTTAATTTTCAGCTTTGTAAGTGAAAGTTTTAAGTGCTACTTCTATTTCATGACCTTACTTAAAAATCTGTATATGAGAAAAGAACAAATAAATGGAGCTGTAATGGCAGTCCTGAGCACTGAAATGATTATTACAGAAACCAGTTAGAAAAGACTGGAGGCAGAGTTCTATCTGATTATACTTTGCAGCTAACTTAAAGGAGAGATTAAGGAGTGAATAGGATTTACTTCCCTTACTGTAAGTCAGCCAATCAACAAATTTTTGCTAAGCACCTTTAGCCTATTATTCTAAAATTATTTTGTTTCTTTAGGTTTTGAGATGAATTGAAAGGAGAATTTGACTTGGTGAAGCAAAGATGGTTGGTTCTAAGCAAACTAGTAGACTAAACTTAAAAGATAAACCTTTTTCTCTTGTTAATGGCCAGGCCAATGCCATCTGTAAGGTATGGATATGGCTTTTTATAGCAATTAACTGAAAACATAAAGAAGGGGCTTTGACAATCTTCTACTGCCCCACCCAATCCTATTTTCAAACTTCTCATTTCAACAAATAGTACTTTTTTAGTTGTCTAGGCTTAAAATGTTGAAGTCAATCTTAAATTTTTCTTCGTCTTTGTTCCAATGTTTGGTCATCTGTGAACTGAGAATCATTTTGGGAGCATTCGCTTCCATCATTTTTGCTAAATCTCCATTGCCACCACCCAAACTCAAGCTTTTCTCCTTGTTTATTGCATCTCTCTCCAAACTCATAGCTCCTCTGCCTCTAATCTGCCCTCCTGTCTGCTAGATTAACCCCGATTTCACCATATCACCTTCCTATCATAAAACTGCCATTTATCATAGAACAGAATCCAAACTTCCCCATCAAGCTGAGGTGGAGGGTGAAATATCTCATTACCATCTCTAAGAGCAAAGCCTGGCCCTTGGGACTTCAGAGAAGGTTCTGGTACAAAACTAAGACCATGACTGAATATAATCACCCAAAATTACCGATAGTCATTTTTAACATGTTTCAGATAACACAGATCGATGCACAAGGCTTTACATTAAACTTACCTGCCAACTGTTTAGCCTGGCTTGCATTTTCAGTCTGTTTTGTACGAGATGAGGCTGACTTTTCCTTTTCATTCTTATTTGCACTGTTTTCCAGAGAGGAAAGCTTTTCAGCTGCAGCTTTCTTGGCTTCTAGTTTCCTTTGTCGGCAGGTCTTGACTGGTTCTGCTAACATCCTGACTTTCCGCCGGAAAGAACTTAGCACCTGAATGGCACCATTTTGTTTCTTCTTCTCTTGAGCTTCCACACTCCCAAACTCGTCCACGTCAGAGACTTTGTAGAGAGGCAGAACATGGAGCTGCTCATCCTCAGGTTTTCCTCCAATTTCTCGATTGTCTTCTCTAGTGAGGGTACATACCTGGTGGGGAAATAAGAGAGAGCTGCCTCAGTTTCAGTCCAAAAGAAACGCAGGTGCGCGCGCGCGCGCGTGCGTGTGTGTGTAACTTTCTCCCTGTTTTGATTTGATATATTCAGATTTGTGGTGGTGGTCTCCTGTCAGTATACAGATTTGTGGTGGAGGTCTCCTGGACCAGATGAGTGACAGCATATTACCATGAACCTCATCTATCTGTTCTTAAGGGAGATGGCATTAAAATGGTACAGGGAGAAAGACAGTCCCTGTTGACTTTTTTTTTCCCTTCTCTTTTTTTGAGTCTATCAGGAACTGTTACTCGTGGTGACTTTGTTCTTCACATATAGTTCTGATTCTAAGGGGAGAAACGACACTCCCACCAAAATGAAGCAATCTCCCACCTTTCACACTTGAAACATATGTGAGAGATGTGAAACCTCTTCAAGAAGAGGCTAAAAGTTTCTTCCACCAAATGATTTCCTGTTTTGCTAGTTATCAGTCACCTAATCTCATGCTTTTGTACACAAAGAAATCTCACATCTTTCCCCACACCAGACTCCTCACTCCCTTTCACTGTGCTTAAGAAATTTCCACAAGATACCAAAGTGAAATCTAAATAATGTAAAATTGGGGCGCCTGGGTGGCTCAGTCAGTTAAGTAACTGCCTTTGGCTCAGGTCATGATCCTGGAATCCCAGGATGGAGTCCCGCATCGGGCTCCCTGCTTGGCGGGGAGTCTTCTTCTCCCTCTGGCCTCTCCCCTCTCATGCTTTCTCTCTCTCATTCTGTTTCTCAAATAAAATCTTAAAAAAAAATATGTAAAATTGAAGATGTGATTGCTATAGGAAATATGTAACTCAACACTGTCTATCTCCTCTTCTTTCTGTCTCTGTACTTATTAAGACTAACTTACTATTGTTCCTCTCTTATTTCTCTTCTAAGCTACTGCACCATATGAGGGGCTATTCCAAAAAGGAGGAAACTCTATTTCTCTTGCTTTGCTAATTTAATGGTACTTTTTCTTTTTTGTTAGCTACAGTCATATTGGTGTTGATGAGAGATTATTTGTTGACTTTAACATACTAGCTTTCAGTAGTTAGTGTTTTTGACTGATGCAGAAAACAATGTGATCGTGATTACTTAAAGTGCAGGTAATATAAAATTACTGGAAGATACTCTTGAAAGGAATGTGAGCATAACAGACTCACCTTGATAGATACGTTTAACACGAGATGGGACTAAATGACTTTTTCACTTCCTATACATAAGTCTTCCAAATCCACGTCTCTTGAGCACTTGCCACCTTTTCTCACATGTTTGTCCCTACTCCATTCTTCTTACCTAGTGCTGCTTTCCTTTGCACCTCATGAAAACTGTGACCTATTAGAGGCAAAGTCCCCTCTATGCAGAACCTTTCTCTCTCTGTCTTCTCTCCATCATCTTGCTAGAGTGAAACATGACTATCTTTAGACCTACTATGGCTCTGATTATCATTTATTTTTTCTCCCCCAAATCTAGCCTAGCCTTCTAATAGTGAGCTAGTGTTCAACACATGGTTAGTGATGATTTTAGGTACTGTGGATGATAAGCCTCATTGTTGGCCCTCCTGGGTCAGAAGTCTGCAAGCCACACTGTCTCACAGCCAGTGTCTGTGTGGCCAGTGAAGTAAGAGTGTTTTTTGCATTTTTAATTAAAACAAAACAAAACAAAAATAATATGACAGAGACCTTATGTGGCCTGCAAAGCCTAAAATGTTTACTATCTTTCCTTTAATAAAAAAACTTTCTGACCTCTACCCTAGACCATTAACCCAACACTTTTCCTGTCTCTCAAAAATTTCATACCAGGTTCTGTGAATTACTTCCACTATTGCTTATCACCTCCCTGGGTTCTTCTCTACCTTAGACTATGACTTTGGTCCCTGTATTCTATTTTTCAACTTAAGTCTCATTGGTCATCTTGCTCTACTACACTAATATATCCATGTTGATGACTCATTAGGTGGATTAAGTTATGATTTCTTCACTCGAAACTTCTTCATTCTTCATCTCCACTCTGGTTTCTCGCTTCTTCACGCAAGGCCACACCATGGACTCTATCAGTGTTGAACACAGCTCCACCCTAAGGCCATACTCATTTTCCCCACTTACCAATCTATGTCACCCACTATACTATGTAGTTCTAGTGGGCTCTTTTGTACTTTGAATTTTCTACAGTAGTTACTGTGCCACAGGTGATGGATTTTTCATTTGCACTTCTCTCTGCAAGGTGGTTTGGTGCCTTGGCTTGTATATGGCTCTTTACTTTATTGATTATAATCTACCAGAAACCTGACACTGAATTTTGAAAGAACTTTTGGCAGCTAATGGGGGCTGGCAATGCAGAGTCACCGGTTTAGCTCAGCATCAACATTTCCATGATTTTCTTGTGCTTGTCAACAGATTTCCAGTAATGTGCCAACCTGTTATAAGGGTACTAGATATGCCAAATAAGGTCACCTTTGTGACAGCAATTCATTCATGAAAACACTTGTGCAATGACACCTGCAGAGAACATACTACTCTAATCACATGCTACTAACTTCCAGCCTTCCACTCGCTCAGAGGATGTGCTGCTAACCTGTCCTGTGCCCCACTTACCAACGTGCTGCCATTCTGCATGTTGTGTAAGTCCCTGTGGGCGTGAGCGCAGAAGTCCAAACATGCAGTGACCCCTGAGAATGGTCGGCCTTCCTTTAGACCCAGTCGGCACTCTGGTGCTCTGTGTTCATATTCAATCTGAAAAATAAAAGCATGTGTATGAATGAGGATGTACTTAGGCACTTGAAACTCTTAGGCATACATTTGAGAAAAAAGTGTAAGACCTGTGCACTGAACAGGTCAAAAAGACTCCTTAGTATTTTGGCTATTTAGAACCTTAAAAAAATGTTGCATATTTTATATCCAAAAATATGATGGGATGACACAAAACTCTGATCTTTTGATATAAAATGGTGTGTTGGGAGGTGTGTGTATATATGCCAATATCACTATCTTGATTACTAGTAAATATGGATCTTTAGTAATCTTGAAATCAGGGAGTAGAAATCTTCAAATTCTGATCTTTTTGAAAATTCTCTCTAGATCCTTTGCATTTCTCTCTCTATATTTTAGAATCACCTTGTCAATTCCTTCTAAACACTTGGCGACATTTTGATAGGTTAGGTACTGAATCCCTTGATTGACTTAGGGAAAACTGACATCTTAAAAATATTTAGTCCTGTGATCCATAAACACAGTATATCTTTCCAGTTTGGGTCTTTTTAAATTTCAGCAATGGTTTGTAGTTTTCAGTACACAGGTCTTGTACATTTTTGTCAAATGTCAAATTTTTATGCTTAAGAATTTCATATATTTGATTTTGCCTTTACTTTTGAGAGTTGTTTTTTACTGGGTAGAGATTTCTAGGTTGACAGTTTTTTTTCTCTTTCAGTACTTTAAAGATGTTTCTCCTCTTTTTTTCTTATTTTTTCTCTGATGGGAAGTTTAACTTTAGCAATGAGACTTTACAAAATCAAGGAACAAAGCAAGGGAAGAGCATTTAGATAATAAGAAGTAAGGATAATATATTCATTTGGGGGAAGAGACAAAAATCAAATGGTAGGTATGCACAGCATCCATAACCTTAGCTGGTCTTCCTTCTACTTCCTTTCTACTGTGTAGAAAGATCACACGGCTGATTTTTTGATCTCTAAACCATATTAAAACCCATGGATGAACATTACTAATAGTAGCTACCATGCAATAAAGAAAACACCTTATCCATTCACAGCCATTGATTGATTTAATTTAGACATTATATCTATTTTTATGTATTTTTTTAAATGTATGAGTGTATGTATGTATTTAAATTTTTTACTTTTATTTCTTTTCAATTTTTTACTTAAATTCTAGTTAACATAGATGGTAAAATTGGTTTTAGGTACAGAATTTAGTGATTCATCTCTTACACATAACATCCAGTGCTCATCACAAGTGCCCTCCTTAATACCCATCACCCATTTAGTACACTGTCCACCTACCTCCTTCCATCAACCCTCAGTTTGTTCTTTATAGTTAAGAGTCTCTTATGGTTTGCTTCTCTTTTTCTTTCCACATGTTCATACGTTTTGTTTTTTAAAACTCCACATATGAGTGAAATCATAAGGTATTTGTCTTTCTCTGACTTATTTTGCTTAGCATAATACACTCTAGCTCCACTAACATCACTACAAATGGCAAGATTTCATTCTTTTTGATGGCTGAGTAATATTCCATTATATACACGCGCACACACACACACACACACACACACACATTTATATTTTATGGTAAGAATGCATAACATGAGATCTACCATTAAACAAGGTTTTAAATGTCCAATACATTATTGTTGACTATCGGTACACATGTTACAAAGCAGATCTCTAGAGCTTATTCATCTTGCTTAACTGAAACTTTATGCCCATTTATCAGTACGTTTATTCATATATAAATACTGAAACATATCTAAGGGGTTATGCCTAATCATTTTGTTACAACTAAAATTTGGGGTACTGTCATATTTCAGATACTGTAGGTTTAGTTAATGCATAAAATACTCCAAACATAATGTAATTGGGTGGAATATCAATGCTTAGAAAATCGGGTATGTGTGATACCATCTATAATAAGAATCAAAGGAGTAAAAAGAACATTAATGCTTTGTTATTTTTTCCTCTTTCCCCAGCTAAAGCCATTTGTTTAATAGTGCCTATAAAAAAAAATTATTCAACAGAAAATGGCCAAACTTGAAATATAGTAACATAGACTTAATTCATTTTTTTTATAGCTTGATATATTGTGTTTCACACTCAGAATTATTTTACAACAGTACCAAAGCATCTCATATATTTTTCTGTGATACTTACCAAGTAGATAAGGTTATAAAATAACTGTTTTAATCCAACCACTATTAGCAGCATTTAAAATACTTTTCATAGACAACACAGACATTTTTAAAAACCCAAGTTGAGATGTAAAACAACTTTATAAACAGATCATCATTATTTAATTTGCCTCTTTTCCTCCTACTTAAAAGAGTTGAGGTTTGAGGAAAGTGTTAAAGTCCATAACTGAAACAAGAGTAGCTAAATCATTAAATTAGTATTGGTCTCCCCATCCGTCTCTGCTATGTAAACTAATCTAATCCTATTAGTCTTTAATGTTATCAAATGACAGTTGTTTGCCAAATGCACTCTTCTTCATACTTCCCTGTACTCCCTGCTGCTGTGTACTCCTCTCTGGCTACCTTCACCACTTCTAGCTTTCTTCCATCTTTAAGTCTCCCCCTTTTCCTTAAATCTTTAACCTCTCTTACTATATTGTGCCTACCCCCAGCATTTACTTCACTGTTTTTTCGTCCTCCACTCCTAAAATGTCCGTGTGTTCCAGAATGCCACCAGTAGCCCTTTGTCTTTCTAATCTCCACTTTGAAAAACTGCATTCACTCCTATGTATTCAGTTTCAACTACTTGTATTTTGACAAGTTCCAAATCTACAGTGCTCGTCTGGATTTTTCTCCTGATTTTCCATCTGATTATCCTAGAATTATGTCAAACATAGTACGTCCAAAGTTAAAGTTAAATGTATCATTTCCCCCCTTTTGCCCCCAAACTTACTTTTCCTCACTGACTCCAAATACCAAATAGAACCATCTGTCCTAGCCAGAAATTTGGTGGATCCTGAAACTCTCCCTTTTGCTTATCTTCAAATCCAATTGGTCACTAAGTTCTATAAGTTCTACCTCAAATATTTCACATACATATTTTCTTTATTGTATCACTACTGCCATCTCTCGAATTTAGGACTTTAACATCTCTTGCCCAATGACTACAGTAGCTTACTTCTCCAATTTAATCTTAAACAAACCTAAATTGTATTTTGTTTAATTTGGCTTGTTGAGTGAACTATATTTACTTATGTTACACTTTTTTTTTATTATGTTAGTCACCATATAGTACTTCATTATTTCTTTTTTTTTTTTTTTAAACCATTGTGAGAAGGAAGGGAAGGGGGAATGGGGGGATATCAGAGGGGGAGATGAACCATGAGAGACTGTGGACTCTGAGCAACAAACTGAGGGTTTTGGAGGGGGGAGCGGGGGTTTGGGCGAGCCTGGTGGTGGGTATTGAGGAGGGCAGGCATTGCATGGAGCACTGGGTGTGGTGCATGAACAATAAATCTTGTAACACTGAAAAAATAAACATATTTGGGGAAAAAAACCATGTTATGTTAGTCATCATACAATACGTCATTAGTTTTTGTAGTGTTCTTTTTTAAATTTTTTTTTATTAACATATAATATATTATTTGCCCCAGGATACATGTCTGAATCATCAGGCTTACACATTTCACAGCACTTATCATAGCACATACCCTCCCCAGTGTCCATAACCCAGCCACCCTATCCCTACCCCCTTCCCCCCCGCCACCCTCAGTTTGTTTCATGAGTTTAGGAGTCTCTCTTATGGTTTGTCTCTTTCCTGATCCCATCTTGTTGATGTAGTGTTCTTTTTAAATTAGATCACCCTCCTCTGCCCCCAACACATACTTAAAATGCCCCAGCGGTAGCCTACATACAGGATCAAGTTCAAAGATTTTTATATGGTCTCCAAAGCCATTTGGGACCTTAATTGTCTCTACTTTCAAGGAAAACTTTTTTGTTCCTTCAGAAATGTGCATACTTCTATTTTAGCTGTTAACATATTATTCTGTAATTGCTATTTTACATATCTCTGTCTCCTCTAAAGAAGGAATTGCTTAAAGACAGAAACCCTACATTGCTCATCTTTAAGTCCACAGTGATTAAATGCAGTATTTAGTTTACAACATATATATATATATTTAATATAACACATACTAAATATGATATCTAGCTTATATCCATTTAATGCTCCTGTTGTTGATGTTATAATGACAGGGGAGACTTTACAGTTTTTTTCTTCCTTCGTGGGCATTTCTGAACAAATCACCTAGTCTTCCAAATAGGTAGAGTTTACAACACACCCATAAAATAGGAAAAAGATGTTTTTGCTTGGTTCATGGAGCCAAGGCCAATTAAAAAGAGAATCCGGCAAAATCTGACATCTGGACATTTGTGTGTACAATTACAAAGCAGTACACTCACAGCTTAATATGTACAGACATATACGTGAAACAGTTAATAGGTGGTAAGAACCTACAGTTTGGGCCACATAATTTTAATTAACTACCAAAGTCTGATTACAGAAGAGATATGAGAACAAGATTAGTGGATAGAACAGCCTGTGACTCAAAAGCTCATTATTTTACAGATTAAAAACCAAAAATATATTCTTTTGGGTGATATCATTCTTATGTACCAGAAACAGAACACTGTAGCTTCACTAGTTGGGAAGATGAAAAATTAGAAAAATAAAGGAAAATCATTGCTTCAAAAATAATTTTGGAAGTAGGTAGGTCATTAATAATAAATAAACTGTTCCAATCATTGTCAATGATTTTTTATAAACTTACCTGATTATTATATGCATCAGGTGCAAGTTTCTTGTATGTTGGTGCCATAAGAGTGGACAGGTTTTGTAAATGAGACTCCAGTTTCTCTTCCTGTATGAAATAAATAATCCTATGTATTAAATTCTAAATCCTTTGTATATGTAAGAGAGTCTATCAGTTAAATTTTTCTCACTATATCTTAGATCAAAATGACAATATAGTGTCTTACTAAATAAAATTCCTTAACATGACTATTTTTAAGTAAAAAGTATAAACCATATATTATCTATTTTTGTATGTGTTATTAGACTATCTAGCTCTTTGATATTTTTTATTAATCAATTTTGTATTCTGCATGTGGATATTTGGCATTTTATAAATATAAGACTATGCTAGTAGTAGGATTAAGGAGAATGAAGCCATATGGTCTTAAAGAGGTCACATTCTCCATTCCTTCTCCAATCAGCTGCCATGGAAGATGAGCTATTGAAAGGATTTGTTTGGTTCATCTATTTTCAATCTTTACATTTTTAAATGTTTATAAAAATAGCATTCAAAATTTGAGAAGATATTTCCACTGAACTAAAAGTTAGTAGATGCTTTACATATGGATAAAACTCTCAGAACTCTAAAGTGGTATATATGGAGAACTTTGTAAAGTTTACTTTAAAGGAGAAATGTTCAGTTACATTCCCTCCTCCCAACAAAAAACAGATTTTCCAGATGAGACGCTTGTAAAATGGTAGGTGATAATACCCAGTTATTACATTCATACTTAGAAGTTCTCATTTCACAGTAACATTTTTCCAAAAACCTTAAGAGATATAACTTACCTGGAAGAGTTATACTTATTTGTAATTTAGGTGAGGAGATTTCTAAGCCAAGCTCTCCTACCTACCTGAGGGAGCATGTTCCTAGCTATCCCTTGGATTTGCTTTATATTAAATCTAGTGAAAGTGATAAACATTTATAAAATAGTGGTAAAAAAGCTCTCTAATGTGGAAAATTAAAGTGGCTCATCAGCCATATAAAATTGCTACACTCATTAGGATTATTAAGTATTTGTATTTTTTTCTTATGAAAAGAGCCCATTTAATATAGTTTATTAAAAATATAATGTGAAAAAATTTATATCATGATTTCAAGAGTTTTTATACTTTACTAAATTTCCACTTACTATTATAGTCACAAATAATAAGGCTAACACATTTTTCATTTAGAGGAACATATCAGTATTATAATATACATAGTATAACTGTATATTTCAATTGCATTTAAAGTTTGAAAAGATAATTATCAGGTTCATAGAGCCACTAAAAATTTGGTCATATCTAAATGGTAAACATTCAAGAGTTTTTTGATTATTCAATTAGCATACACTACAAGCCATACCCAAAAGTTGTTAAAATTGATATCCGTTTGTAAGTTATATTTTGAGAAATATATAATATCAATTGTATGTTTATATTAAAATCTAAATAAGTTTTAGTTACTTGAATGCATTCATTATGTAACTTTAAACTATCAAATCTCACGGTATGAAAATGTGATGGAAATGGTCTTTATTGAATGTGGCACTGATGAACATAACTTCTGGAGCTCAGGTTTGAAAGATGAGTTTTAACCATGAAATGTTAACATTTGGTTGTTTTTATTTTAAAGATTTTATTTATTCATTTGAGAGAGAGACAGAGCACAAGCAGAGGGAGAGGCAGCGGGAATGGGAGAAGCAGACTCCCTGCTGAGCTGGGAGCCCGATGTGGGGCCCGATCCCAGGAACTGGAGATCATGACCTGAGCTGAAGGCAGAGGCTTAGCCATCTAAGCCACCCAGGCGCCCCTTGTTCTTTTTTTTTTTTTTTAACATTTGGTTTTAATACCAAAGTGACGGCTGTTTAAAACTCTGGAATTAACATAAAAGGCCATAGGTACAAAGAATTTGTGTTGTTCAAACTTTACTACTTTGGTATCACATAGTTATTATAATGCTAATTTTACCAAAGATATCATGTATTTCTATAGTTCAGCTAAAATTTTGATGTACCTCTGAGATGAAATTCTCTCTGTTAATGAGAATTTAACAGAGTATGTTATACTGTTCACTTCATCTGTACTCATCAATTCTCCATGAAAATTAAAGAGATTATATATTAGGAAGTAAACAAACCTCTTTTGGGTCATCCCCAAGCAGCTTAAATTTTCTTGGGATCTTGCTTCTGGCAAACTTACATCCATTGTAGTACATGCTCCATGAACAACCAAAAGAAAAGGAGGCACCACAGGTCTCTGGATCCAGCCCCTGACAGGCACAGGTTCTCCTGAGGAATCAAAGGACCAAGTTCATAGATATCGATATTGAACATTTCTCTAGACTACCAATCTCGTATTCTGATGTCTGCATGTAAAAATGAGTGCAAATTAGTTTTAAAATAAGTTTAAGCTTGCCATAACTACATCAGAAAAGAACTTTAACTGATTTTAAAACAAACCAATTTTAACAAACTTTACTGTAACATAGAACACAGAAAAGTACACATGATTTTACAGCTTGCAAATGGTCACCAAAAAAACATACTCAAGGAAGTAGCTCCCAGAGTAAGAAACAAATATACACTAGCACTCCAGAATCTCCTCTATAATTCCAGGAATTGTCTATAACAATAACTTCTATCAGAAGTGTTTTGCCTATTTTTATATTATATATAGTGTACTATGTGTTTATATGTATATATGTATGCATAGTTTTACATATTTTTACACTATATGTAGTATGAATATATACAATTTTGCTCACTTATATATAATTTTTATATAGTATAACATGTTTTTTATATATGTAGTACAAAAATTGGTAAAACTATATATACACAGATACAGTTATATAGTATGAGCTTATTTGTGCCTTTTTTGTTGTTGTTGTTCAACATATGTTTGGGATATCCACCCATAATGTTCCATGTATGTAGTTGTACTTTTTCATGTGTTTATTCATTCAGTACAATTTTCTATCATATGAATATTTCACAAAATAACCATTATACCATTGATTAGCATTGGAGTGCTTTCTAATTTTTGGCTAAAATACAGTATTCTTACTTTACAGCCTAACCCAGATATATCCTACGGGCAATAAACAAACAGAAAAAACTAGTAAAGAACCCAAAGAGTAAAAATGATAAAACAACCTACTGGGAAAACTTAATATGCATTTTTTCAGCTTTACTGAGGTATAATTGACAAAATAAGATATTTAAAGTATACAATATGATTTGATGTGTACATCATGAAAGGATTTGCCCATTGAGTAAAGATATACCTCACCTATTTATGCCCACCTTTTTTGAAAAGAACATTTAAGTTGCACTCTTTTAGTAAACTGCAATTATATAATACCGTGTTATCAACTATAGTCTCCATGTTATATATTAAATCCATAGGCCTTATTCATTTTTTAACTTTATTTTTTGTGTTCCAAGATTCATTGTTTATGCACCACACACAGTGCTCCATGGAATACATGCCCTCCTGAATACTCACCATCAAAAAAACAAAAACAAAAACAACAAACCTCACCATCAGGCTCACCCATCCCCCTACCCACCTCCCTTCCAAAGCCCTCAGTTTGTTTCTGAGTCCACAGTCTCTCATGGTTTGTCTCCCCCTCTGATTTCCCCCATTCACTTTTCCTTCCCTTCCCCTAATGTCCTCCATGTTATTCCTTATGCTCCACAAGTAAGTGAAAGCATATGATAATTGACTTTCTCTGCTTGATTTATTTCACTCAGCATAATCTCCAGACCCATCCATGTTGATACAAAAGTTGGGTATTTATCCTTTCTGATGGAGGCATAATATTCCATTGTATATACATACCATATCTTCATTATCCATCCATTGAAGGGCATCTTGGCTCTTTCCACACTTTGGCTATGGTGGACATTGCTATGAACATTGGGGTACATATATGGCCTTTCTTTTCACTACATCTGTATCTTTGGGGTAAATATCCAGTAGTGCAATTGCAAGGTCATAGGGTAGCTCTATTTTTAATTTCTTTAGGAATTTCCACACTGTTTTCCAAAGTGGCTGCACCAACTTGCATTCCCACCAACAGTATAAGAGGGTGCCCCTTTCTCCACATCCTCTCCAACACTCGTTTCTTGTCTTGTTAATTTTGGCCATTCTTGTTAATTTTGGCCATTCTAACTGGTGTAAGGAGATATCTCAATGTGGTTTTGATTTGAATTTCCCTGATGGCTAATGATGAACATTTTTTCATGTGCCTGCTAGCCATATTTGCATGTCTTCTTTGGAGAAGTGTCTGTTCATGTCTTCTGCCCATTTTATGACATGATTATCTCTTTTTTGGGTGTTGAGTTTGAGGAGTTCTTTATAGATCTTATATATCAGCCCTTTGTAGTGTCACTTGCAAATATCTTCTCCCATTCTCTGGGTGGCCTGTTTGTTTTGTTGACTTTCCTTTGCTGTGCAAAAGTTTTTTGTCTTGATGAAGTCCCAAAAGTTCATTTTCAGTTTTGTTTCCCTTGCCTTTGGAGACATGTCTTGAAAGAAGTTGCTGCGAGAATGTCGAAAAGGTTACTGCCTATGTTCTCCTCTAGGATTTTGATAGATTCCTGCCTCACGTTGAGGTCTTTTATCCATTTTGAGTTTATCTTTGCGTATGATTTAGAGAATGGTTGAGCTATACGTAGCTGTCCAATTTTCCCAGCACTATTTATTGAAGAGACTTTTTTCCACTAGATATTTTTTCCTGCTTTGTCGAAGATTATTTGACCATAGAGTTGTGGGTCCATATCTGGACTCTCTACTCTGTTCCACTGGTCTATGTGTCTGTTTTTGTGCTAGCACTATGCTGTCTTGGTGATCACAGCTTTGTTAGTAAAGCTTGAAATCAGGCAACCTGGTGCCTCCAGCTTTGTTTTTCTTTTTCAGTATTTCCTTAGCAATTCAGGGTCTTTTCTGGCTCCATACAAATTTTAGGATCATTTGTTCCAGCACTTTGAAAACTGCCAGTGGAATTTTGATCAGGATGGCACTGAAAGTGTAGATTGCTCTAGGCAGTATAGACATTTTAACAATGTCTATATTTTGACACATACAGAGACAGCGAGAGAGGGACTACAAGCATAGGGAGTGGGAGAGGGAGAAGGAGGCTTCCCACCGAGCAGGGAGCCCAATGTGGGGCTCATCCCAGGACCCTGGGATCATGACCTGAGCTGACAGATAGCACTTAACAACTGAGCCACCCAGGTGCCCCCCCTTATTCATTTTATAAATGAAAGACTGTACCCTTTTATCAACCTTTCCCTATTTCCCTTACCCCCAAGCCTCGCAACCACTTTATTTTTTTAAGATTTATTTATTTGAGAGAAAGAGAGGTCAAGCCTCGCAACCACTTTATTTTTTTAAGATTTATTTGAGAGAGAGAGAGAGAGAGAGAGAGTGCGCGAGAGAATGAGTGCACAAGTTGGGTGTGGGGCAGGAGGTTGGAAGAGGAGGAGGGAAAGAATCCCAAGCAGACTTCATGCAGAGTGGGGAGCCCCATGTGGGGTTCCATCTCATGACCCATGAGCAGGAACTAAGAGTTGGACGCTCAACAGACTGAGCCACCCACGTGCCCTCACAATCACTTCTCTACTGTGTTTCAGAATTCAGCTTTTTTGTTTCATTTTTTGATTCCACATAAAAGTGAAATCATAAAGTATTTGTCTTTCTCTGTCTGGCTTATTTCACTTAGCATAATGTCCTCTAGGTTCATCTATGTTGTTACAAATGACAAGATATCCCCCCCTCCCCTTTTAAGGCTGAATAAAAACTTTTTTTCCCCTCTCCCTCCATACCACATTATCTTTATCCATTTACCCACTGGTGGACATGTAGGTTGTCTCTACACCTTGGTTATTATGAATAATGCTGCAACGAACACTGAAGTGCAGAATGATTTCATTTCCTTTGGATATATATTAAGAAGTGGGATTGCTGGATCATATAGAAATTCTATTATAAACTTTTTTGAGGAATCTCTATACTATTTTCCATAGCAGTTGTAACAGTTTATGCTTTAATAGTGTACAAGGAATTTTCTTTCCTCCACTTTCATGCATTCTTGTTCTTTTGGTAACAGACATCCTAACAGGGTCAGGTGACAGGAGATATCTCACTGTGGTTTTGACTTATATTTCCCCAGTGATTAGTGGTGTTGAAGACCTTTTCATGTACCTGTTTACCATTTGCATGCATTCTCTATAAAAATAGAGAATTTTATATATTCTCTATGTATAGAATATGAAATATAGAATATAAAAATAGAGAATTTTTTCTCTTCTACTCAGGTCCTTCACCTGATTTAATTTTTTTTCTTTCCATTGACTTTTATAGATTCCTTGTGTATTTGGGATATTAGCCTCTTTCTAGATACATCATTTGCAAATATTTTCTCCCATTCAGTAGATTGCCTCTTCATTTTGTTGATTTCCTCTACTGTTCAGTATTTTTGGTTTGATGTAGTCATACTTATTTTGCTTTTGGTGCCTTTGCTTTTAGAATACAGAAAAACATTGTTAAGATCAATTCCAAGAAGTTTACCCCTGTTTTTTTCTGGGAGTTTTAGTTTCAGGTCTTGTGTTCAAAACTTTATTGCACTTTGAGTTGATTTTTGTGTATAGCGTAAGAAAGGCCTAGTTTTATTCTTTTAGATGTGATCCCTACTTTCCCCAATACTATTTATTGAAGAAATGATCCTTCTCCCAATGTATAGTCTTGGCTCCATTAAAAATTTTTTTTGACCATATTTGCATACTTGTTGGCACTGCATTTCATTCCATTATTCTGTGTGTCTGTTTTGTTGCCAATACCATATTGTTTTAATTATTATAGCTTTGTGATAAAGTTTGAAATCAAGAAGTACAATGACTCTAGCTTTGTTTTTCATTCTCAAGATTGCTTTGACTATTTGGGGTTATTAGTGATTCCATATAAATTTAGGATTTTTTTTCTATTAGCATGAAAAATGCCATTGGAATTTTGATAGAGATTGCACTCAATTTGCAGATTGCTTTGGGTACTATGGGAATGTTAACAATATTGATTCTTCCAATCCACAAACATAGACTATCTTTCCATTTATTTGTGTCTTGATTTCTTTCATCAATCTTTTTTTGAGACATCAATCTTGGTTGATTGGTTTTTCAGTATACAGATTTTTCATATCCTTAAATTTATTCCTAGGTGTTTTCTTTTTGTTTCTTTAGTAAATGGGATTATTTCCTTACTTTCTCTGATAGTTCATTGATAGTATATAGAAACATAACTGATTTTTGTATATGGATGTATCCTGCAACTTTACTGAATTTATTAGTTCTAACACTTTCTGAAGTCCTTAGAATTTTCTATGTATAATGTCATCTGCAAATAGTAATAGCTTTTCTTCTTCCTTTCTGATTTGGATCCCCTTTATTTTCTTGCCTGATCTAGCTCATATTTCAAAAACATATTGAATGAAAATTATGAGAGTAGGCATTTTTTGTATTGTTCCTGATCTTAGAGAGCTGTTCATCAATGAGTATGATGCTAGCTGTGTCTTTCTCATATATGGCCTTTATGATGTTGAGATACTTTCCTTCTATACTCAGTTTTTATTATGGAAGGATGTTGAACTTTGTCATATACTGTTTTCTGGGCTTCTTGAATGATCATACCATTTTTATCCTTAATTTTGTTCATGGGAATATTTCATTGATTGGTTGGGTATACTGAACTATTCTTACAACCCTGGAGTAAATCCCACTTAGTCATAGTATATGATTCTTTTAATGTACGATTGGACTTAGTTTGTTAATACTATGTTGAAAATTTTTGCATTTAATTTTTCATCAGGAATATTGGCAGATAATCTTCTTTTTTTGTAGTGTCTGTCTGGTTTTGATATCATTATAATGCTAGCCTTGTAAAATGAGTTTGGAAATAATTCCTGTTCTTCAAGTTTTTGAGAGTTTGAGAAGGATTGCTAACCTATCTTCAAATTTCTGGTAGAAATAACCACTAAAGCCACCTGTTCCCAGGCTTTTCTTTGTTGTGAGGTTTTTGATTACTGCCTCAATCTCCTTACTAGTAATTGGTCTATACAGATTTTCTATTTCATGATTCAATCTTCATAAGTTGTATGTGTCTAGGAATTTAGCCACTTCCTCTAGGCTGTTCAACCTGTAGATTGTACAATCATTCATAGTATTCACTTATAACATTTTGTACTTGTGTAGTATCAGTTGAAATGCCTTCTCTTTCATTTATAGTTGTATTTCTTTAAGTCCTCCTTTTTTCTTCGTACTGGTTTACTATTTTCTTTATATTTTCAAAAAGGTAGCTTAGTTTCATTCATCTTTTCTATTGTCTTTTTAGTCTTTATTTTAGTCTCTATTTCATTTATTTCCACTCTGATTCTTGTTATTTCCTTCCTTCTGCTAACTTCGGGCATTGTTTTTTTCTTTTTAATTTTATTTTTTTCAGTGTTCCAAGATTCACTGTTCATGCACCACACCCAGTGCTCCACACAATATGTGTCCTCCTCAGTACCCACCACCAGGATCACCCAACCCGCCACCCCCTCCCCCAAAACCCTCAGTTTGTTTCTCAGAGTCCCCAGTCTCTCATGTTTCATCTCCCCCTCTGATTTCCCCCAATTCAGCCTTCCTTTCCTTCTCTCAATGTCCTCCTTTCTTCAGTTCCTTAAGGTGCAAAGTTAGGTTGTTTATTTGAAAAATTTATTTTAATGTTGCTATTTATTACTATTAAGTCTCCTTTTAAAACTGCTTTTGCTATAGTCCATACATTTTGGTGTATTTGTTTCAAGATTTTTTTAGCTGTTATTTCTTGAATAAGCTTTCTGCCCCTCTTCCGTCTCCTCATAGGACCTTTATATTGTGTATATTGGTTCTTTTATGGTGTCCCATATATTTCTTAAGCTATTTTCACTCTTTTTCATTCACTTGAACCCCTCTAGTGGATTTTTTGGTTTAGTTATGCTTCTGCTCTGTGACTTATATTTGTACTTTTAAAAATATTTTCTATTTGTTAAAATTCTTGTTTTGTTTATGCATTGCTGTCCTGACCTCAGTGAACATCAGTCTTAGGAGTAGTATTTTGAAATTACTTATGTATATTGTCACATGACGAAGTTATTGTTAATGTCAAGAAAATTTCAATGTAAGTGTAAAAGATAAGTAGGTATCCTGTAATCTTAGTTACAAGTAGGAAATAACAATACAAACTCATGACTTAATAGCCCAAAATCATTTTTGCTAAAAAATAATTACTATATCTGCCACTGAAAATGTCATAAAGTAACAATATCTCAGTGGTAATGAATATATCTGGGCATAAAGTGTGACCTCTAAATATCACTTCCCATCAAAATGAAATAGGTTAAAATCCACAAGTTAATAATGATACTAAAACGAAAGAACAGACTAATTGGTCACTTTGGGTGATCACCAACACATCATATCCCCATTCTCAAATTTCACAACTGAAGATATGTACCATACATTTATCTATTTGTGTACAAACTATATTTAATGGCAATAAAACAGTTGATAAGAAAAATGCAGAAGGAATGTTATAATTAGAAATTATCATTTTAAAGATGTCAGCAACAATGGCAAAATTAGGATCTCTGAAATTTCACTCCTCCATAAAAGCACTGAGAATACTGACTGGTAAATACCGTTAGAATTAGCTTTTCAGAAACTTGCAAATTAACAAAGACCTGCAGCATTCCAGGGAATATTTATTCAAAAACAGCAATGGAATTTCAATAAGAAGAATAAGCTTCATAGTGTTTTAATTTGCCCTATTCCCATTGTTCCCAGAACTCTATGACAGCCTTCAAAACCAACAAACCACATTTATAGTAAAAATCAGCAACCTAGTGACCACTTGAAGGGGAGGGAGAATTAGATTAGATATCCTCTAATGCTCCATTCTCAGAAAAATGTCATTATTTTACCTATTTGATAGTTCTCTAGAAGACCCTATTAGCAAAGCTGTCTTCATTTACCTGACTTGAGTCCACCTAGTGTGTACAGCTTTTTCCCCCAGGAGGGTGAATTGTTAACCACTGTGGTTGCCTGAGGTGGTAGATAAAAGTGGCTATTAAAAAAAAATAAAGGCTAATTCAAATGCTTAAAAGATGGGAAATAAATAAGATGTCCGTAGGAAGCTTTAAAAAGTTTCAATGTGGTCCTGGGAATCCAGAAAGCCATGTACATATTAGGGCTGTATGCTCACTCACAAAAGACATAAGCTCTAAACTGGCTAACTTTGAAGCCCTGCACAAACAGGGAGTAAAGGGGTAAGGCAGAATTGTAAATTTCCTAGCTGACGGTTGAAGGCATGCTCTAACATACATACAGAGCTCCTTTGCCCAAGACTGGGAGACTTACTGATTTTAGGTACCTAAGGATGTATGTCTAATCATTAGGTGACCAGTAAGCTAACCAAGCAGACTTGCACAGCTGCTCATGAGAAAAAATACAGATTTTACTGAAATAGTTTAGAAGAGTCACTAAACTAACAAACAGCACCAGCAACAATAAGAAATCCTGGGTAGGGCAGAGAATTTAGCTTTGTAAGTAACTACATAATTTAAAATGTCCAGTTTCTAACAATTATAAAACACACAATGAAACAAAGTATGGTCAATACACAGGAAGAAAGCAGTTACTAGAAGCTGTCAATGAGCAAGTCCAGCTGTAAGACTACTAAACAAAGACTTTGAGTTATGATTTCAAGTATGTTCAAAGAACTGAAGGAAGTCATGCTTAAAGAACTAAAAGTATGAAAATAATGTCTTCTCAAATAGATGAGATAAAAGAAGTAGAAACCATAATAAAACAAGTGGCAATTCTGGAACTAACAAGTAAAAATCACCGAAAAAAAAACTCCATCAGAAGGATTCAACAGTAGATTGGAGTAGGAGACAGAAAAAGCAGTAGGGAGAGAAGTTGAAGATAGGTCAATTGAGATTATCCATTCCAAGAAACAGAAAGAAAAAAGAATGAAGAAAAAAAAAACAACCTCAGAGACCTGTGGGGATACTGTCAAACATACCAACATATTCATACTGAGCATTCCCAAAGTAAAGGAGGGAGTTTAAGAGTATGAAGTAGGAAAACTATTTGAAGAAATAATGGCCCAAACCCCCCAATTTAATGAACAATGTCAATCTATACATCCAAGAAGCTCAGCTAACTCCCAGTAGCTTAAAAAGGTGCTCCATGTCTACAGTAATTATAACAGTTGACAGCCAAAGAGAAAGAATCTTGAAAGCAGCAAAGAACTCTTTTCAGTAAGATTAACAGCTAATGATGCATAAGACACAATGGAGGCCAGAAGGCACTGGGATGGCATACTTAAATGTTGTAAGAATAAGACTGTCAATTAAGATATTCTCTATCTAGCAAAACTATGCTTTAAAAGTGAATAATAAACTAAGGTATGTCCTGATAGGTAAGTTGAGAGTCTTTATTGCTATTGGGCCTGCTTTATAAAAAAATACTAAATGAAGTCCTTCAGACTGAGAGGAATGGACACTGGACAATAATTTGAATCCATATGAAAACATAAAGAACACCAGTAAAAATAAATACATAGGTAAACAAAAAAGACCTTATATGTGTATTGTTTTTAACTCTTCTTATATCTGATTTAAAGCAACTGCAAAACAATAATTATAAATCTGTTAATGTACATACAATACATAAAACTATGACAAAGTACAAAGGAAAAGGGGCAAATGGAGTTATACAATAATAAAGTTTCTGTACGGTATTGTAATTAAATTGGTACTACTCCTAGATTGTTATAACTCCAAGAAATATTGTAAAATAGTGACAAGGGAGTGGAAATGGTACACTAGAAAACATCTATTGAACACAAAATAATGCCTTAAAGGAAGAATAGTAAACAAAATACATATAGAAACCAATAATAAATTGGTAGACATAAATCCTACTTCAATAGTAATTACATCTACTGTCTAAGGTTTAATTAGTACAACTAAAAGGCAAAAATTGGAAAATGGATTAAAATTTCAACCGTGTCATCTTTAAGAGACATGACTTAGTTTTAAATACAAATAGGCTGAAACTAAGTAGATAGAAAAATATCATGCAAACAGTGATCAAAAGAGAACTGGAGTGGTTATACTAATATCAGACTAAGTAGGATTTAAGACAATATTATTACCAGAAACAAGTACATTTTATAAAAGGGCCAGTCCATTAAGATGTAACAATTATAAATACATATGAACCTAAAAATAGAGCACCAAAATACATAAAGAAAAAATGACAGAAGTACAAGGAAAAATAGATTATTCAATACTCCACTTTCAACAATGGATATAACAACTAGACAAAGTTAAGGAAGAAAAACACCGGAAATCAACTGAGCTAACCAATATCTAGAGAACACTCTGCCAAACAGCAGAAAGCATTCTTCATAAGTGTGCATGGAACATTCTCCAGGACAGATTGTATGTCCTATCATAAACAAGTCTATCTAAATTTAAATGATTAAAGTCAATGGGATAAAATTATAAATGAGGAAGAAGCAAATATGGGCAATTAATAAGTATGTATATTAACACACTCCTAAATACTCAGTGGGTGAAATAAAAAAGTCATAAGGGAAGTTAGAAAATACTTTGTGATAAATGGAAATGAAAGATCAAAATATTAAAACTTTATGGGATGCATCTAAAGCAGGATTAGAAGAAAATTTATAGCTTTACAGAGTTATATTTAAAAAGTTCTCAAATCAATAAAATAAAATCTTAAATATCTTGAAAAAGAGTAAAATAAACACAATGCAAATAAAGGAAATAATAAAGATTAGAGTGGAAATTAATGAAATAAGGAATAGAAAAGTGATAGAGAAAAATCAAAGGAATCAAAAGTTCTTTGGAAGGATCCAAACTTGAGAAAACTACATACACCAAATAAGAAAAAAGAGAAGATCCAAATTACTAAAATTAGGCATTAAAAAAGAAAACATGCCTTATAAACTATTAGGAAATACAATAAAAGTGATTTATCAGCAATAGTAGATAACCTAGAAGAAATGGACAAATGCTTAGACACAAACTACTGAAACTGACTCAAAAAGAAACAGAGAATATTAAGAGAACTATAGATTAAGTTAATGAAAAAACTGCCAATAAAGATAAGCCCAGAAGTACACGACTTTGCTGCCAAATTTCACCAAACAATTTAAAGAATTAGCCCTGGGGTGCCTGGCTGGCTCAGTCGGTTAAGTGTCTGCCTTCAGCTCAGGTCCTGGGATTGAGCCCAGCTTCTTCCTCTCCTCTGTGCTCATGATCTCTTTCACAAATAAATAAATAAAATCTTTTTTAAAAAATAACCCCAAATTCTTCAAAATATGGAAGAAGGGGAACTTTTCAATGGATTCTAAGAAGGTGGTATTAATCTGATACCAAAACCAAAGACATCACAAGAATGGAATATACCAATAGCCTTTATTAATATAAATGCAAGAATCCTCAAATACTAGCAAACAGATCTGACCAACATATAAAAGATTTGTATATTATAGCCAAAGGTGAATTTATCTCAGAAATGCAATGTTGGGCCAATGTACAAAAATCAAAGTAATATACCACATGATCATCTTGTTAGATGCAAAAAAAACATTTGCAAGAAATCCAACATCTTTTCATGATAAAAATAATGTAGAGTAGGAAAAAAAAAAAAACCCCAAAACCCTCAACCTGATAAAGAGCATCTATAAAATCTACAGATAGCATCAAACTTAATGTGAAAAACCGAGTTTTTTCTTAAAATCAGGAACAAGATAAAAATGTTTGCTTTTGTCAATTTTATTCAATATCTACTGCAAGGTCTAGCCAGGAAAATTTAGGCAAGAAAAAGAAATAGAGGCACCCAGATTTGAAAGGAAGAAATTAAATTATCTCTATTTGTAGATGACATAATCTTGTATGTAATAAATCCTAAGGAATCTACCATAAGAGAAAAAAAATTAACACTAATAAACTAGTTCAGTAAGTTTGCAAAATACAGGATGAATACATAAAAATCAATTGTTGCATGAAGACCAATGAAGAGCTAAATGAAACATAAGCAATATGCCTATGCCTGATAAAAAATTCAAATGGTCATAGATATTGGACTGGAAAAAAGGGTGGATAAAGTCCATGAGAATACCAAAGAGAGAGAAAATATAAAAAATAACCAGTTATAGCTGAAGTATTGAATAGCTAAAATGAAATATCCTAGAGGGAATCCACAGCAGATTAAAGGGTGCAGAAGAACAGATCAGTGATTAGGAAGGCAGGAGATGGAAAGCAACCAAGCTAGATAGCAAAAAGGAAAAAGAATTTAAAAAATTAGGGGCACCTGGGTGGCTCACTAGGTTAAAGCCTCTGCCTTCAGCTCAGGTCATGATCTCAGAGTCCTGGGATCGAGCCCCAAATCGGGCTCTCTGCTCAGCGGGGAGCCTGCGTCCCCCTCTCTCTCTGCCTGCCTCTCTGCCTGCTTGTGATCTCTCTCTCTCTGTCAAATAAATAATACAATTAAAAAAAAAAGAATTTAAAAAATTAGAGTAACTTAAGAGACTCTGCAACATCATCAAGCATGATAACATTTACGCTGAAGGGATCCCAGAAGAAGAAGAAAGAAGGGGATAGAAAATGTATTTGAAAAAATTAAAAGCTGTAAACTTCCCTAATCTGGGGAAGGAAACAGGATCCAGGTCAGAAAGCACAGAGAGTGCTTATAAGGTGAACCCAAGAAGATCTATACTAGGATACATAAAAACTAAAAAGGCAAAAAGTAATGATAATGAGAAAATTTAAAAGCAGCAAGAGAAAACAATTACATACACAGAAAACCCCATTAGGCTATGATTTTTTAGCAGAAATTTTGCAGGCAAGAAGAGAGTGGTATGATATATTCTAAGTGCTGAAAGGATAAAGCCTACAATCAGGAATACTTACCTATTCTACCCAGCAAGATTATTATTCAGAATTGAAGAGACAGAGTTTCCCAAACAACAGTTAAAGTAGTTCACCACCATTAAACCACCCTTACAAAAGAGGTTAAAGGGAATTCTTTAAGTGGAAAGTAAAGGCCATAACTAGAGGAAAATTATAAAAGGAAAAATTTCACAAGTAAAAGCAAACATATAGTAAAGGTAGTAGATGAATCACTCATAAAGTCAGTGTTGAGGTTAAAATAAAACTAGTGAAATCAATTGTATCTACAAAAATTAGTCCAGTGATAAAATGAAAAGATGTAAAATATGACATCGTATAAATAAAATATGGAAGAAGGGGAACAAAAATTTAGTGCTTTAATGTGTTCGAATTTAAGTGATATCAACCTAATATAGACTGCTATACACACAAGATATTCTATATGAACCCAATGGTAACCACAAATGAAAAACCTATAATAGATAAAAAATAAAGTGAAAGTAATCCAAGCCTAACATTAAAGAAAGCCATCAAACCACATGGGAAGAAAGCAAAAGAAGAAAAAAGGAACAGAGAAGAACTATGAAAACACCAGGAAACATTAACAAAATGGCATTAAGTATATACCTGTTAACAATTACTTTAAATATAAATGTACTACATGCTCCAATCAAAAGACATAGGGTGTCTGAATGGCTAAAAAACAAGACTCATCCATATACTGCCTACAGGAAACTAACTTAAGATTTAAAGACACACACAGACTGAAAGTGAAGGGATGGAAAAAGATATTCTATGCAAATGGAAGTAAAAAAAAACAACTGGGGTAGTAATACTTACGTCAGACAAAACAGACTTTTAAGCAAAGACTGTAGCAAGACACAAAGAAGGGCATTACATAATAAGGGGATCAATCCCATAAAAGTGTATAACAATTGTAAATATCTATGCACCCAATACTGGAGCATCAAAATACAAGAAGCCAATATTAATAGACATAAAGGGACAAACTGACAGTAATACAATAATAGTAACTCTACTTGCATAAACGGATAGATCAAGGAAACAGTGGCTTTGAATGACACATTAGACCAGATAGACCTAACAGATATATACAGAACATTCCATCCAAAACCAACAGAACAATTTTTTCAAGTGTGGAAAATTATCCATGGAACATTTTCCAGGATAAATCACATGTGAGGCCAGAAAACAAATCTAAATACATTTAAGAAGACTGAAATCATATCAAGTACCTTTGACCACAGTGGTATAAAACAAGAAATCAACTGTAAGAAAAAACACAAACCTCACAAATAGGTGGAAACCAAGTAACATATTACTAAATAACTGATGGTGTGGCACCTGGGTGGCTCAGCTGGTTAAGTGACTGACTTTCTTGGTCTCAGCAAAGGTCATGATCTCAGTGTTGTGAGATCAAGCCCCACATTGTGCTCTACACTCAGTGGGGAGTCTGCTTGAGATTCTCTCTCTCCTTCTGCCCCTCCCCCACTCACGTATGCACATGCTCTCTCTCAAATAAATAAATAAATAAATAAATAAATAAATATTAAAAGAAAATCTCATGGATTAATAAGAAAATCAAAGAAGATAAAAAAATACATGGAGACAAATGAAAATTAATACATAATAGTCCAAAATCTTTGGGACAATAACTGTTAAAGCAGTTCTTAGAGGGACATTTATGATATTACAAGCCTACCTCAAGAAATAAAAATTTCAATTTACCTTAAGTGAATTAGACAAAGAAAAACAGCCCAAAGCTAGCTGAAGGAAGAAATAAGTATGTTAGAGCTGAAATGGATGAACTAGAGACTAAAGAATAATAGAAAAGATCATGGGGTGCCTGGGTGGCTTAGTGGCTTAGCGGCTCCTTGCACCGTTTTGTGGGCAGGGCACGCTCCTGCAAAGCCCCTTAGAGAGTCTGGTGTGGTCCAGGAGCCTGCAGCTTTTCTCTGTGTGCTCCACTGTCTGGACTGAGTGCAACCCTGACCGAAAGACATTCACGACCTGTGACAGGGTCTGGGTGCTTCCAGCTGCCCCAGAATTCTCTGGCAGGAATCTGAGCACACCCTGTGTGGGCCTGGAGCCTAGAGAGCACTAGCTATGAATGTGTCATTCAAAGCTCTTGTTTCTTGATTGATATTCTTTATCCATTCATGAGTTAATGGACTTGATTCTTGATTCTCTGCTCACTTTTAAGTTAAGTTCATG
This sequence comes from Procyon lotor, assembly GCA_028646535.1. Classification (NCBI taxonomy): domain Eukaryota; kingdom Metazoa; phylum Chordata; class Mammalia; order Carnivora; family Procyonidae; genus Procyon; species Procyon lotor. The sequence continues at coordinate 40,135 of JAQQSY010000116.1, forward strand.
GTTTTTTTGAGTTGTAAAAGTTCTTTATAGGCCTCTGCATCACAGAGAAGCATCAGTCTGCTCCCCTCTGGGTGGTCCAGAACACACACCCCCCTCCGCAAACTTCTGCTCAATAGTGCAGCCTGTCAGAGGTGGTGCATGCCCCCAGCCACCATTCAGTGGCTCCATGAGTGCTCTCTAGATTATTCATTGTTAGCATACCCTTAGACAATTGTTTCTTATGCTTACATAGAGGTCTGGGTACGTACGGGCAGATTCCTTGCTTGGACTCTCCAAAAAGGTGAAAAAGCTACAAAAGGCCAAAAACCTTCAGAGAGTGAAAGACTGAGACACCAGTTTCCACAGAGCTCAGTCCCTTGACTGGGGGTCAGGGTGACTCAACCCAAGCAAGACTGACTGGAAAACAACGCAGCAGGCCCCTCCCCCAGAAGACAAGCCAAAAAACAAAAGGACAATAACCACAGGGTTCCCATAAAATTTTAAATCCCCAACATCATGAGAAATCAATATATTAAGCTCCTGATAATAACCTCAAACCTGTATATTTCATAGATATAAGTTTTTTTTTCTTATTTTCTTTCTTTTTTTTATTCACTCATTTTCACATTTCTTATTTTTCTTAAAAATTTTTTTAAACTACTTAACATTACAACTAGAGGCTTAATACAACGATAAACCTAGGAAGACCAGAAATAACCTTCCTCCATCGCAAGGAGTTATAACCACCCTCCCATCTTATCCTTCTGTCAGTGTTTCTATGTATTTGCTTTTGTTCTGGTATTATATAAATCTTATTCTTGGGGTTCATTCTGACTAGGTTCTTTTATTTCTTGTCATTTACTTTTGTCGGTCTATATGTTTGTTTGTGTTAGTTTACATACCTTATAAATCTTATTTTTGGAGCCCATTCTGGCTGGAATTTCTTCTTTTTCTCTTTCTCTCTATCTTTTTTTATCCTTATTCTTTCTTTTTGGTGGTGAATACCGATTGCTCCAAAACCTTCCAGGGTGCACCCTGCCTGGATCATAGGCGATATATCTAGCTATACATCCTCTCATCCACTTCTCATCAAAATGACTAGGAGGAGGAACACCCAACAGAGGAAAAATCCAGAGATTGCACCCTTTCCCTCAGAACTATTGGACATGCCCATAAACAGTATGTCAGAAAGGGAATTCAGGGTGACAATTATCCAGGCAATGGCTAGGATGGAGAAAAACATTAATGACAACATAGAATCTCTAAGGGCAGAAATGAGAACCAGTATAGCTAATGTAAAAAATGCTCTCAGTGAGATCCAATCCAATCTAAATAGTCTAACAGCTAGAGTTACAGAGACAGAGGATAGAATTAGTGATCTAGAGGATAAAATGGTTGAGAAGAAAGGTCAGGAGAAGAGCTGGAGCAAACTGCTTAGGAATCATGAGAAGATACTTAGGGAAATAAATGACACCATGAAACGTTCCAACATCAGAATTATTGCAATCCCAGAGGCGGTAGAGAAAGACAGAAGACTAAAAGATACAGCTGACCAAATTCTGAATGAAAATTTCCCCAACCTAGGGAATGGAATAAGTGTTCATGTCCTAGAGGCAGAAAGGACACCTGCTAAGATCAATGAATCTAGAAAGACACCCAGACACATAATTGTAAGATTTGCAAATTATAATTTTAGACAAGAGGTCCTGAGGGCAGCTAGGGGGAAGAAAGTCCTTACATACGGAGGAAGACCCATTAGAATAACGTCAGACCTGTCCACAGAAACCTGGCAAGCCAAAAGGGCTGGCATGATATATTCAGGGCACTAAATGACAGGAACATGCAGCCAAGAATACTTTATCCAGCAATGCTGACATTCAAAATGGATGGAGAGATAAAGAGCTTCCAAGACCGGCAAGGATTAAAAGAGTATGTGACCACCAATCCGGCACTACAAGAAATATTAAAGGGGGTTCTAGAAGTAGAAAGAACCCATGAGTGACTTAGAACAGAAATTTACAATCTATAGAAACAAGGACTACACAGGCAACATGATGTCAATAAATACTTATATTTCAATAATCACTGTCAACATGAATGGCATAAATGCTCCCATAAAACAGCACAGGTTTGCAGAATGGATAAAATGACAGGATTTGTTCATATGCTGTCTACCAGAGACACATATGGAACCAAAAGATACATCCAGACTGAAAGTGAAAGGATGGAGAACCATCTTTCATGCCAACAGACCTCAGAAGAAAGCTGGGGTAGCGATTCTCATATCAGATAAATTAGATTTTCAGCTAAAGACTGTAGTCAGAGATACAGAAGAACACGATATCATTATTAAAGGGTCTATCCTCCAAGAAGATCTAACAACTGTAAACCTTTATGCCCCCAATAGAGGAGCAGCCAACTACATAAGCCAACTGTTAATCAAAATAAAGAGTTATATTGATATGAATACATTAATAGTAGGAGATCTTAACACGCCACTCTCAGTAACAGACAGATCATCTAAACAGAAAATCAATAAAGAAACAAGAGCTTTGAATGACACATTGGACCAGATGGACCTCATAGATATATACAGAACATTCCACCCTAAAACAACAGAATACTCATTCTTCTCAAGCACACATAGAACTTTCTCCAGAATAGACCACATACTGGGCCACAAATCAGGACTCAACTGATAACAAAATATTGAGATGATTCCCTGAATATTCTCAGACCACAGTGCTTTGAAACTGGAACTCAACCACAACAAAAGTTTGGAAGGAATTCAAACATTTGGAAGCTAAAGACCAACCTGTTCAGAAATGCTGGGATCAACCAGGAAATCAAAGATGAACTTAAACAATTCATGGAGACTAATGAAAATAAAGACACATCGATGCAGAACCTATGGGACATGGCAAAGGCAGTCCTAAGGGGGAAATTCATAGTCATCCAAGCCTCACTCAAAAAAATTGAAAAATCCCAAATACACCAGCTCTCTTTACACCTTAAAGAACTGGAAAATCAACAACGAATTAAGCCAACCCCATGCACAAGAAGGGAAATAATCAAGATTAGAGCAGAGATCAACAAGTTAGAAATTAGAGAAATGGTAGAATGCATCAATGATTCCAGAAGTTGGTTTTTTGAAAGAATCCATAAGATCGATAAGCCACTGGCCAAACTCATCCAAAAGAAAGGAGAGAGGACTCTAACAAAATTATGAATGAAAGGGGAGAGATCACAACTAATCCAAAGGAAATTGAAACAATCATCAAAAATTATTATCAACAGCTATATGCCAATAAGTTAAACAGCTTAGAAGAAATGGATGCATTCCCGGAAACCTATCATCTTCCAAGATTGAAAGAGGAAAAAATTGACAACCTGAATAGACCAATTTAATGAAGCAGAGATCAAAAACCTCCCAAAAAACAAGAGTCCAGGACCTGATGGATTCCCTGGGGAATTCTACTAAACTTTCAAGGAAGAAATAATACCTATTCTCCGGAAACTGTTTCAAAAAATAGACACAGAAGGAAAACTTCCAGACTCTGTCTATAAAGCCAGCATTACCCTCATCCCCAAACCAGGCAAAGACCCTATCAAAAAGGAGAATTTCAGACCAATATCCCTGATGAATATGGATGCCAAGATTCTCAATAAAATCCTAGCTAATAGGATCCAACAGCACATTAAAAAGATTATTCATCAGGACCAGGTGGGATTTATCCCTGGGATGCCAGGGTGGTTCAACATTCACAAATCAATTAATGTGACAGAACAAATCAATAAGAGAAGAACCACATGGTCCTCTCAATTGATGCAGAAAAAGCATTTGACAAAATTCAGCATCCATTCCTGATTAAAACTCTTCAAAGTAAAGGGATAGATGGAACATTCCTCAACATCATAAAATCTATTAAAAGCCCACAGCAAATATCATTCTCAATGGGGAAAAGCTGACAGCCTTCCTTTTGAGATCAGGAACAAAACAAGGATGCCCACTCTCACCACTCTTGTTCAACATAGTACTAAAAGTCCTAGCGACAGCAATCAGACAACAGAAATAAAAGGTATTCAAATTGGCAATCAAGAAGTCAAACTCTCTCCCTTC
>JAQQSY010000117.1:0-31725 GCA_028646535.1 Procyon lotor
TTGACAGTGGTGGTGGTGGTGACAATGGTGGTGATGGTGCTCGATGGTGGTGATGGTTGTGATAGGGATGATGGTGGTGGTGATGGTGGCGGTGATGATATTGGTGGTGATGATGGCGGTGATGGTATTGGTGGCGATGGTGGTGGTGGTGGTGGTGATGATGGTGCTGATGGTTGGTGGTGGTGATGGTGGTGGTGATGGTGTTGGTGGTAGTGGTGGTGGTGGTGAAGGTTGTGATAGTGATGATGGTGATGATGTTGACAGTGGTGGTGGTGGTGACAATGGTGGTGATGGTGCTGATGGTGGTGATGGTCATGGTGATAGTGATGATGGTGGTGATGATAGTGGTGGTGGTGGTGACAATGGTGGTGATGGTGCTGATGGTGGTGATGATGACAGTGGTGATGGTGACCTTGGTGATGGTGGCGGTGACCATGGTGATGGTGGCAATGATGGCGTTACTCCCAAATGCCCCACTTGGGATAAATTACATGGGTCTTGTACCTGCCCCCTGTGTCCCCAAAGACCCCAACCCCTGCTCAGCCGAACACCTGTACCTCCCTGTTCTCATCCCACCCAGGGCTGCCCCATTTGGGCCTTCGTGCTCCTGGTGAACAGAACTCCCTTTCTTCCTGCCCCTGCCTGGGGTGCCTTCCTATTCCTGCTGTCTGCCTGCCTCTGCACTCAAACTCCCGAGCTGCTGCCCACATGGTGAAGGAAGGTGCGAGTCGCCTCCTGGCCCCTCCAGCCAGGCCTGCAAATAAACTCGAGCTCTGCCAGCCCCCAGTGCATTCTTGGGCCTGAACCTTACTTCCTGGTTGAGAACAGAATTGGGCCATGTGGTTGCTTTTGCCTCAAGCTGGGGATAGAGTCCGGCCGCCCTGCTGCTCTGGGCCTCTCCGGCCCAAGTTGGTGAGCGGCCTGACCAGTGTCTGAGGGAGGGCCACAAATCCCTCTGCCCTCATTTTCGGGGTCCTGGGTTTATAGCCAGAAAAGGAGAAGGGAGCAGAAACCCAGTCCCCCTCTTTAAACATCCTCCCAGCTGTCTCTGCGGGCAGGATGCAGCCCTGGTGGGAGAGTAGAAGGAAGCCAGACTTCGGAGACCAGAGCAGACGCTGCCCAGTGAGAGAGCTGTGTGGTAGTGAACTCCCGTCACGTGGAGGGCTTTCATCCCACGGCATGGGTGGAGGACGGGCATTCTGTGCTGGGTGGGGGAGGGGTCTGATGGGCAGAGCTGAGGCTCTGTGACCACCTGATGGCTCTGAGCAGATTCCATGCAGCGGGGTAGAAAACCCCATGCAAAGGTAGAGGGTGGTGCTCCCACAACCTGGGTGAGTTTGGGAAACCGAGGCCCAGGGAGAGGAGAATTGCTCCCACAGGGTGTCACGTAACTGGTGACCTTGGACTTGGCTGGTCCAGCAGGTATTTGCTGTGTGACACTGTCCCTTGTGACCAGGAAGTGGGAGGTCAGAGAGGTTCTGGGTTAGGGCCTGAGTTTGCCTTCGTGGAACCTTCTAGAAAGCCCAGCCAGCCCCAGCAGCGTGGCAGACCCCTCCAGGGAGCAGGCAGCAAGTGCCTTGCTGCATAAAGAGGAACCATCCAGGGAGGGTGGGGTCATTCTCTCTTCAGTGTCTCAGCAACAATTGCAGTCTCTCGGTCCTAATGAGAGCGGCAGCCTTGAGTTGATCCCTGGAACCGTCACGGTGACCCAGGGGAGTAGGTGCTCTTATCACTCTGTTTACAGATGAGGAAACTGAGGCGCAGAGTGGTCACCCAAGGTCACACAGTTGGCTTGCTTGGGGACCAGGGTTCGAACTGGTCAGAGGTGCAGATCCTCGGGTCCCTCCTGGACCGACTGATGAGGCGCTTGGGGGTGGGCCCCGCAGTCCGAGTCTTCACAGCCCCTGGGCCCGGGCGCACACTTGCCCTGAGAACTCCTTGTGGAGACAAGCCTCTCGATGAGCAAGAGGGCCTGGTGATAACTGCCCATTTTGTGAATGAGCAGACTGAGACTCTGGGGGCTAAGCCCATTGTCCAAGGGATGTCCACACAGGTCCCTGCTCCCTGATGTCTGTTCCGCGAACGGGAAGGAGGGGCATCAGCTAGAGTCCGCGTGCAGAGGCAGAAACCCGGTGGCTAGGGACACAGGACGCAGGGTCAGCCCTCTCCTGCCCCCATGCGGTATGGCCTGGAGCAAGCGACTTGGCCTCTCCATGCCTCAGTTTCCTCGTCTGCACTTGAGATACCGCTTGTCCTGATCTTAGAGGTTGCTGAGGATTAAATGAGTCATGAGCGTGAAGGGCTCTGTGCTCCGCGCCCGCAGAAGTCCTGTCGCTCCAATTATGATTTCTGGGAGCAGTGGGCCACGAAGGGAGGCGAGCAGAGGGAGAGGCCGGGGGCTGCTGGCAGCGGGGGCTGAAGGAAGCCTTCGTCCACGGCCATGGCGGCCCCCTGCCCACCCGGGGCAAGGACACCCAGGAGTGGGCGGGACTGGCTCTTCACCCCGCACCACCCCATTGCTGGCTGAGGCCGCTGCAGGTCACCCGTGGGTCTGAAGTGAAAGGGCCCGTTGCTCCAGGATGAGGGCCACAGGCCCCCCTGTTGCCCGCCTCCCCAGCCACCTCCTCTCTGCCGCCTGCCGCTCTTGCCGCCTCGCTTCTAACCCTTCTCTTGCTTCCTTCCAGCCTTACACACCTCTGGGAGTGAGGTGCCCAGAGGGGAATGCAGTGGCCCAGGTATGAGTGTGGCCAACTGGCCTGGGGCGGGGTGGGGGTAGGGCTCTGCTGGGGCCAGGGGCTTCCCGAGGGCACCTGTCCGCAGCGAGGGGCCCACTTCCGTGAGCGCACCTTTGCGAGTGCCAACACTGGTGCTGCTGCCGCCTCTGTCCTCCTTCCCTATGCTCCGTCTGTTCCCCACGCTGTTCCCTGACTCCCTCTTGCAGATCTGTATACTCGGCTCCCCCCGTCTGTTGATTTTCACAAACAGTGTTCTCGTCTGTGACCTTGACCTTATTTGATTTCTCAACACCAAGTGCAGGGCTTTTCACACTGTCCCCATTTTACACAAAACGGGGGAAATTGAGACCCACAGAGATGACAGGAGTGTTTTAAAGGCTGAAGAGCCAGGTGGGAGGCCAGCCGCCCTCACCCTTCATCTGGACGCACGTTCGGTCACTTGGTTACCACTTCCCTGTGCACCTGTGAGGTGCTGGGCCGTGTGGGCCTCCGATGGGCTGCCACGGGGCACTTTCCCCTCGGGCCCCTCACGGGGGCCCTGACGCAGAAGGCAGTAGTCAGCAGTGTCGGCCTGTGCTGCCACGCCTCTGGCTTACTTCCCCTGTGAGCCGGGGCCTGCTTCCCCCCCGTGTAGGTGGAGGGGAGTGCAGGGCCCGGAGGGAACCTGTGTTTCCATGGCCGGGCTTCCGGCCTGGGCACAGCCAGCCCTGGAGCACAGATGAGGGCCCGTGGCCCTGGCCACATAGGGGTGCCAGCCACCCCCAGGGCTAGAAGTTAGGGAGATGGCCGGGTACCAAAGTCCGCATGGGGTGCAGGTGGCAGGGGGAGGGTAGGGCCCTGGGACCGGGAGGGGCCGGCTGCCCATGGTGTGTGGGAGCCTCAGGGCCGTTGGTGGTGTCCAGCTGTGGGGACACTCAGGCCATCCTGAGTTTGGGCCCCGGGGCTGGACTGGGCAGGTCCGGCTCCACCCCTGAGTCCCCCGGCACCGCTCACCCTGCCCCTCTCTCCCCCTCACAGCCGCGGTCAACAACAGCTCTGACACCGAGAGCATCCCCTCCCCCCGCACCGAGGCCGCCAAGGACACAGGGCAGAATGGGCCCAAGCCCCCGCCCGGCCCGGGGACTGACGTGCCGCCCCCTGAGCCACCCACCCCTCCGCCAGAGGACTCTCTGGCCGCCCCCGAGCCCACCCCAGCCCCCGAAGCCGCCTGTCCGCCCACGCCCCCGCCTGCACCTGCGTCGCCCACTGCAGCCCCTCCTGTGGTCCCCAAGGAGGAGAAGGAGGAAGACGATGCTGCGGCCCCCTTGACGGCGGCAGAGGAAGAGCAGAAGCCCCCTGTGGCCCAAGAGCTGGCTGTGGACGTGGGCAAGCAGGAAGAGCCTGGTGAGGCGCCCCCCGCGGAGCCCATCAAGAGCGAGTGCAAAGAGGAGGCCGCGGAGGAGGGGCCCAGCAAGGGCAAGGGGGGCTCCGAGGCCAGCGCAGAGGCTGCGCCCGAGGGGGCCCTCAAGGTGGAGAAGAAGGAGGGCGGCGGCTCTGGGGGCAAAGCTCCCACGGCCAAGGGCACGGGAGCCCCCCAGGACAGCGACTCCAGTGCCACCTGCAGCGCAGACGAGGTGGACGAGCCCGAAGGAGGCGACAAGAACAGGTGAGTGAGCGGAGCGGGTGGCAGCTTCGTCCTCTGCAGCCAGTGGCCCGGCAGCAGCGCCCCGGCCGATGTGGCATCTCCCCTCAGAGCGCGGCTGGATGCGGAAGGGCACAGCCGTGGGCCGGTCGGGAAGGGGTGCGTGCCAGGCAGCGCAGCTGGCTTTCCGGGGTCGTGGCACCAAGCCCCCCAGACCGGGTGGCTGCAGGTGTGCGGGTGTGGCCAGGCCCCCGCTCCCCGGAAGGCTCTTACTCCTCTGCCTTCCGCTGGTGGCTGACTGCCTGGCGTGCCTCAGTGCGTGGACGTGGCACTCCCGTCTTTGCCTCCGTCTTCTCGTGGTGTTTTCCTGTGTGTCTTCATGCCCAGGTTTCTTTTTCTTGTGAGGGCTCCATCACTGGATTCGGCTCTACGCCATCTTAACTTGATCACATCTGCAAAGAGCCTGCTTCCAAATTAGGTCACATTCACGGGTCCCTGACTGTTTGCGCTTGAGCCCGTTTGAGGGCTGGGGGGCTGGGGGGCACAGTTCTATCCTTAATGAGGCAGGAGCAGCAGGTGCCAAGGCCCGGCAGCGGGAGAGAGCCTGTGTGATTCAGGCGGAGTCCCGTAGCCAGTGAGGGTCGGTGGGCTGGGCTAGGTCAGGGCTGCAGTCCGTTCTCCGGGGAGTGCCCCATCAGCTGGGTATGACTTGGGCTCGGAAAGCAGCTGGCCGCCAACGAGGGGCTGTCACTGGGGTGAGAGAGGCACAGGGAGATGGCTGCTGTGTCCCAGCAGACGGTGGTACGGGTCTGCCTGTGGCTGCTTGTGTGACCCATTCCTGAGATCCCTGGGGGCTCGTGTCCCCTCCGCCAAGCGTCTGGGTGTGAGAACTTGGAGCCCACCGTCCTGGCTTAAGTCGCCTGAGCTGTCGAGGCTGCCCTCCTGCGGGGGTGAGCTGGAGGGACCCCCGTGCCATCCTGTGTGGGTGTCCCCGTCTCTGAGATGTGTTCCTCCCTTTCCCACCTTTGTCTTTGCTCCTGGATGGGGTGCCCAATCCCACCTCGCACCCGAGCCCTTGGAGCGCTGGATTTTAGCCATGTTTGGGGCCAGTGCTTGAGAACCCCAAGACCCCTGGCCAGAACCAAAGCTCGTACCCCCAAGTTGGGGCTGGCTGAGGGCAGAGGGGCAGAGACCCGCCCCCACCCACATCTGGACACCGGAGGAATGTTTTCTAGTGAGGCAGGCGGGTCGTTTTTATTTTGACTAAAAACAGTGCGGTCTGTTGTTTCTCCTCTCTCGTCTCTCGGAAAAGTTCTGGGCAGAGTGAGAGGGAGGAAAATCTGACTTTCAAATAGCCGAGTTCACTCGGAGCCTTTCCTCTGCCCCGTGATTCACCTTGGGGCATGTTAAAACGGCAAGTTCTAGAACATTTCATGTGAAAATCGGATTCATCCAGAGCTCCTTGGGTCTTCCTCTAGAAGAGGAAGTGAACCAGGTCCTCAGATTCGTTTGTCCGGAGGTCCCTGGGACCCCTGCTGGCAGAAGCCTCGCCTGTCATATCAGGAAGGGGGTCTGCCGGGCGGCTCTGTGACTGGCAAAGGCCCGGCCACAGGCTCCTGAGAGCTCAGCGGCTTCTTCGGCCCTGGGAGCAGCACGCACGGGGGCCTGGTCCCCCGGGAAGGGCCCACGGCCAGGGACTGGCTGTCCTGCTCACTCTTCATGCCTGGGGAACGGGGTCAGGGCGGTGGCTCCCACCCTGCTCCTGCTGGCCGCGGGCACCGAGTCCTGTTTCTGCTCCTAGCGGAAGAGTGCTGAGCTCATAGGGCAACCACGCCGTTAAGCAGCCTCCTGGAGTCTGCGTTCTGGGTTCCCATGGCCTCTGCCCAAGACAGGGGGGAGGGGAAGGCAGGGCTGAGCCCCGCTAGCCCCCAGGATCCCTCCGGCCAGGTCTGAAGCCCCGAAGCTACTTTCAGCCTCCTCCTCTCCCCCAACAGCCCCGCCAGGGACGTGTCCTTCCCTCCCCCAGCTGCGTCTGGCTCCATCCACTCTTCCTGCCCGAGTGTCCAGCATTCGATCCCCAGGGAGCAGCAGCCCTGGGCTGGGAGTCAGGACACCTGGTTTGTCACGCCCTGTGTGACCGAGGCTGGTCCCCCGCCCTCGGAGCCTGGCTGGGCTCGGGCCAGCTTGCTGACCTCTTCCTGGCTGGCTGCCTGCCACTCCCCCTCCCCCCAGCCACAGCCGCGCAGGCAAGATGCGTCAGAGCACGCCCTGGCAGCCAGGGCCTCCCGGAAGGGCTGGCGGGACGGTTGGGCCCCTGCGCGACCCCGGGTCCTGGCCAGCGGCCCACTGCCCCCCTTCCCGCCGGGCGTCCCTGGACGGGCCCGGGATGCATCTCGTTCCGGCCCCTGCCGGACGACCTTTGGAGAGAGAGATCCTATTCTGCTTTGACTCTCCGTCACCTTCTACCAGGCGGCTGTGCCTGGGAGTTTTCTTGGCTGACGACCAGAGATGGTGGCTTTAATCACTAAGCCTTGAGCTCACCTGCCCTTCTCTGTCCCAGTTTCCAGAGAGGGCTCCTGGGCACTTGATGGTGGGGTGGAGACTCTGGGAAGCCCCTTCCCCTGGGCCTCTGTTTTCTCTGAGATAGGCCCGGGGTCCCCACTTTCAGGCTTCCTGTGAGCCTAGCGGACGTCTGCCTGGTGCAGGCCCGCACACACTGGGTACTCGGTGAACAGCTAGCGGCCTTCTGATCTGCTTTAGGACGCCGTAAGTTTACTCTGAGAGCGGGCCGGAGTGTGGCTTCTTCCCCTGGGCCCCAGAAATTCTGAAAGAATCCCAGAAGCAATTTCCCTTTTATTTCTTTCGTCTGTCAATGATTGACTGGGCACCGGTGTTTGCCAGGCACCCTTCTAGGCATGAGGGATGCTGGGAGTGGAATAGATGAGCCCTGATTGCAGAGCGCTTCCGTCCTAGTGAGAGTGGCTAGTAGGGGATGGGAACATTCAAGAAGCAAAACAGCTGTTGCTGTGATAAGTGGGTGATGGGAAGATTGGGGGTGCCGGGCGGGGGCCGTGCGTGGGGCAGTCAGGGAGGCCTCTCTGGGGAGGTGGCGTGGGAGGGTGAGCAGAGCCTGTAGTGGGAGGTGTGGGAGGAACAGCCAGTGCAAAGGCCCTGTGGCTGCATGAGCTTACGTTTGGAAGAAGGCAAAGAGGCCTGTGGCAGAGCGGAGCGAGGGAGAGAGAGGCAGGAGAGGAGGTGACAGGTAGGCAGGGACCCGGCCTCACGGGACGCAAGTGGTTCACAACCAGCCTTCTCTTACCTTCTAGCCCCCGTGTGGCAGCGAGGATGGGCTGAGCCTGGTGATCATAGGGAAGCCAAGGGGGCTGCGATGCAGACAGGGAGGGGTGCCTTGTCCAGACCCAGGGTGTCCCCAGCCCCCCATTGCCCTGTTGTCCCCATCCCTCCAGCTTGGGCAGAAAACCCGCAGTGATGTGAAGGTTGCCTGACCCGCTCAGCCCTGGGTGCTGCTGCCCATGCTCCGTGCGCGGTCCCTTGTTCCACCCACGGAGCAGTCCTAGGAGGGCAGGGGTGGCTGTCCTTGTGCCCATTTTACAGATGCAGAAACCGAGGCACAGTGGTTCTGTCCTATAGCTGAAGGTGGGCTTTGAACCGGGAGCTTGAGCCCCGAACGCTCCCGGCCGCATTGCCAGCTTCCCCTCTCCTCCCGGGTCACACGCCTGGTGCCAGGCTCCGAGAGCCCCTCCCCCCTCCCCCCAGGACTCCAGAGAGGAAAATAAAAGCTGCTGTCTTCCAAGAAAACAAAGGAAAGAGCACAGAGGCCTGGCTGCCCCTGAGGAGGGCTCCTGGAGGCAGCGCTCACCCACTGTGCAGGCTGAAACGAGGGGAAGTTGGGAGTCCTGCTCCTCCGGGGGTTCCAGACGCTGAGGCTTGTCAAGGACTTGAACGCAGCCCCTTGCTCTTGGATGCTGGCCTCTCACGGTGAGAGGTCCGGCTGGCATCAGGAGGCCTCTCGTAGACCGTGAAGCGCTGTCCACGGCCCCAGTCCCCCCGAGCTCTGGCCTCCCTCGGTGGGAGACGCCGGAAGGAGGCTGGCCTCTGTGTGTGCCCGAACGGGGGACTTGCTGAGCGCGTCTGAGGGGCAGTTCCTGCTCCCCTGCCCTCCAATGTGACTGGTCCCTCCCTGGGTGCGGAGCTGTGGGGAAACCAAGGCAGGGCCCAGGCCCAAGGGAAAGGCTCTGGTTCCCTGGCAGACGCTTCCGTTTGAGTGTGTTACAAAAACATACTTAACCTGATAGAAAGTGTTACTTTTTAACTTCAGTCCTTGTGTCTACAGCAGTTCTGTATGTTGGCACACCCGGGAAATACGGCGTTTTGTTCGTGGAAACAGTATAGTTAATCAAACCCTTGATTTTCCGGCCAGCGTGTAGTGCGTCCCGTATTTTCGCCTCGTGGCAGCTTGAGGGCTAAGCTATCGTTCACCCACGATATGGTTCAGCCGTTCCGGCGAGCGGGGGGCAGATTTTAGTCTGCTCACGGAGGCTTGTGGCCATCCCTGCCGTTGAACTCCCCAACATTTCCATCACCCCAAAAAGAAACCCCGAGCCCTTCGGCATCCCTCCTCATTCCACCCGCAGCCCCTGGCCTCCGCCCGCATCGCTGCTGTCTATGGATTCTCGCCTTCTGGACAGTTCCCGTCCGTGGCTCCCCTCACGGTGCGTGGCTGCTCTCACCCGGCATCTTGCCCTCGGGCCCTTCTGCGGGGTAGCAAGCCAGCGTCCTGCCGCTTCCTCGCTATGGCTGGATCGGGGTCCGCGGTGTGGACAGGCCCGTCGTTGCATATTTGGGTGATTTCCACCGGTCGGCTGTGGTCATGGTGCTGCTGTGATATTCGTGATCAGGTTTTCTCACGGGACTTTGTTCTCGGTTCTCCTGGGCGAACCCCCAGGAGCCGGACGGCTGGGGCAGGGGATGACGGCCTTCTGCCTCTAGAGAAACTTCTTCCAGAGTGGCATACTTGTTTTTAAATTAAACGTTAACAAGTGCGGGTTGGTCGAAACGGGTGCTGGGAGGCAGAGGGGAGGGGAGGCCCGGCCTGGCGTATGTGTCGAGGCAGGACAGTGTGAGGACAACTGATGGCGTCGTTGCTGAGGCCCGTTAGGGGCCCTGAGTGCAGGGGAGTGGGGAGGGGCAGCAGCTACCGGAAAGGCCCCGGAGCTCACGGCGCAGTGTGGAGGGTGAGCAGGGTCTGGGGAGATGGAGAGGTGAGGGCGGGAGGGAGGGCGAGCAGGTGGGGAGGACCGTGGAGGCTGGCTGAGCATGGAGAAGTCAGGATGACCTTCCTCTGCGCCCCAGGGCAGCCCCAGCAGGCGTCGCCGTGTCTGTGTGCTCAGCGGAGCATGTAGCAGATGTGGGTTGGAGGCAGGTACCCTCAGGACAGCCTGTCACCGCCACGGCTTGGTGGCCCCACCGCCACCAAGAGCAGAGGGCACCCAGGCTCTGGGTCAGGTGTCTGCTCGGCTCCCTCCACAGGAGGAGGCATGGTTTCCTCGTCACTGGGGGTCTGGCAGCAGCTGGGGGGTTGCGGACGGGCGTGAGCCCCGTCCCGGTCAGCAGGTCAGGCTCTCACCTGGAAGACAGTGGCCGTGGCTTAGAGTTTGCACGTGGCATCGCCTGGTATGACTGCCGAGCACAGCAGGAGCTGTGCCCACAGGATCCTCCGGCTCCGGGGACCCAGCCCATGGTGAATGCCCTCGTGCGCCTGTTTGGCTGTGTGTTGTGGCATCCTGCAGGCCGAGACTGGATGCCGGGTCTCTGAGCTCCCCGGGCACAGCGCCGCGTCTGCTCAGCAAGTGCAGATCGCGGGAGAGAGTCAGCAGCTGGGCGGGAACCTGGCAGCCCTGCTGGGTGGATGAGGGTCTGAGGCCGGGGCAGACTGAGCTCCTACCTTGGAGACTTCGTGCCAACTGGGGAGCCAGCCAGGGTTTGTGGCAGGTCACTGTGCCCACTACTCTGGGACTTCCTGGAAATCCCTGAAGACTTCCTGAAGGAGGTGACCTCTGTGAACCGCTCAGGAGCCCCACCCTGCAGAGCGGGCTCTGCCCGGATGCCCCGGACACTGCAGCCTACATTGGAGGGACCCTGCCCCTGGAGTTCGCTCTCAGGTGCCCGGTTCTGTGTGTCCACGGCAGATGGGCATGAGCTCGCTTTGGGGAATGAAGCATTTATAGGCCCGGTTCAGCTCACGGCCACACTTCGGGCTGGTAGGTGAGCGTTGGACTCGCTGGCCGGCCCCTCCACACAGAGCTTGCGGTCTACCTTTTAGCTTTTCGGTAAACGGTGAGATTCCGGTTAGTGGAGCTTTCTGGGCGAGTGGGTAGGCCCCCCAACGCCTGTGCTCCAGTAAGTGGGGTCCACTCAGCTCCGTGCCCTGGTGCCTGAGCCTCTCATATTTGCAAGATGAATAATCTCTTCAGCTCACCGAGCTCTCCTCTAGTAGGTTCTTCGGCTTTTCTGCGGCTTTCGAGGGTCCATGCATGGCTCAGACCCTGCGGTCTGGGCTTCCCTGGGACTTTGCTTGCCTCGGGCTGTCTCAGGGGAGTGTTTGCTCCTGGCCTGGGCCTCTGGGCTGGGGTTAGAAGAGGTCTCGGCTCCTCAGGGAGCGGGCAAGGGCCCAAGGAGGGAGAGCAGAGCTGTCTGTCCCTGCTCCCTACCCAGAGTCCTGGTGGGTCTCCTCGGCCGGGGGACCCTGGACATTTGCTTCACTTCTGGCGGCCCTTCCAGCCCCTGATGTGCAGGGCTAGAGCCAGGAGAGGCCAGCTGTGAGCCCGCGGGCTGACGCTCGTCTCTCCCTCAGGCTGCTGTCGCCACGGCCCAGCCTCCTCACCCCGACCAGCGACACCAGGGCCAACGCCTCACCCCAGAAGCCGCTGGACCTGAAGCAGCTGAAGCAGCGGGCGGCCGCCATTCCTCCGATCGTGAGTGTCCAGGCGCCCCTCTTGCGCCCCGGGACTCCTGCCAAGGAAGGCCGAGGTGCCGCGCCCCCCACCCTTCACCTCTGCTTTGGGAAGGCAGTGGGTCAGGGTGGGTGCCCAGCTCTGGGGGCGGGGGCACAGCACCCGCAGCCTCGCTCTTCCTAGCCCTTCCTTCCCGGCAGCCTCCTCATTCCCTGGAGAGATCCCCACGGAGAGGAGGCGGGAAGGGCTCCGGGAGCTGGCAGGGTGGGGCTGTGCGGGAACCAGGGAGCTCGCGGCCTGCAGGGCTCCCTCTGCCCTCCCGGCCCAGTGCCCCGCAGGCCTTTGGAGCTGGAGTGGCTGTGCCCACTGGGCTCCCCCCGTCCACCCCCGAGGGTTCTCCAGAGCTCCCCCAGACCGGGGAAGGCAGGTCCCAGCACCCTGGGGAGAAGGCCCCGCTCTGAACATGAGGCCCTTGGGGGAGGCCCCCCAGAAGAATCTCCAGGCTCCTCAGAGGAGCCCTTTCCTCACCACGGCCCAGCTGCTGCCAAGTCACCCCTCTCCAAGGAAGTGTGCAAGGGCAGCGGGGGGCTACGGGCTGAGGGGCTTTCTGAGTGAGGGGCACAGGGCGGGCCGGGCTGCACCGCTGGCGCCCCAGGGCTAGGTGCAGTCCCGTTTGCCAATCCCGAGAGACCCACAGGGACTCGGGGCCCGGGCATGGGCTCCCCGTTGGGTAGCTGGGACGTGCAAAGACTTGCTCTCCTGCCCCCACCCCTCCGAGCCGTGTGCCCCTAGACACCTCACTGCTGGGGCTCTCGGGCTTGTCACGTGCAGGGGGCCCGCAAGACTGTTCCTCAGCTCTGTGGCCCCCGGACAGCCTGTGAGGATACTCACTTCCCCCTGCTGCTCTCAGCAGGTCAGTAAAGTCCACGAGCCCCCCCGGGAGGATGCAGCCCCCACCGCCCCCCCGCCCCCGCAGCCCCTGCAGCCGGAGAACGACACCCCGCAGCAGCCCAGCAGCAGCCCTCGAGGGAAGAGCAGGAGCCCCGTGCCTCCTGCCGACAAGGAGGGTGAGTGGGGGGCCTGGCGGGGTGAGAGGTACGGGGCGTCTCTGCGTCCAGAGCAGCTGCTGCGGGCCCCGAGCAGAGTGGCGGGCGGGCCGGCCAGAGGGGGCGGACAGATGGAGGGGAGGGGGCGAATCGGAGGAGCCCCGCTCTCTCTGAGGCAGGCCCATCCTGGCTGTCAGCCCGGTCACCCCGCGGTAGGACAGGCCCCTGTCGTTCTTCTGGGGAAGCCGGAAATCCACGTTTTCACCTGAGGGGCCGTTTCTCAACGTTGGCAAGTTCAGAACGTTTTCGGAAGTGTTGTATCTGCACATAAGCGTGTCTGTGGCTCAGCCTCTGACTACCTGTGAGTCAGCCCACCCCTGAGCTTCTAGGACCGTGGATGAGGCTCAGTGCCCAGGTGGCAGAGCTCGGGCCTGGGCAGGAAGCAGTGCCCCCTGCAGCTCTCAGCCTGACCTTATTCCAGGCCGAGGTCGCTGGGTTCACGGGGAGCCCGCGGGGGGAAGTTCCCTGAGCAGCTGGGCTCCGGCAGCTGCCCAGGGCGTGCTTTATTGTCGCCACGTGAAGCTCAAGGTCAGGAGACAGCCAAGGCGTGGTTTTTCGTTCTCTGGATGGTCTGTCTCTGCCTCACGTTCCTCACTGGACCCAAGTGGCTCCAGGCCTGTGTCCGCAGAGGGGCACCCTCCCCGGGGCAGCCTGGAGTGCCACACCTGCCGTGCGCGTCACAGGGGACGGGCGCTGGGCCGGCCCAGGCGTCTGCGGGCTGTGCTCGGTGTCTTGAGGACAGCAGGACCCCAGCCCACCCTCTTTGAGCAGCACAGCGCAGGGGTGGACTTGGGGTGTCTGTGCCACCCGCACCTGCTGCTTCTCTGAAAAGCTAATCTGGCCCCAGGCCTCCTTGAGGGTGGTGCTGCTTGCCTGCCTGAGGACAAAGAGCAGGGCTGTCCCTGAAGGAGGACGGCTGCACGCTTCCCACAAGTGACACGGGCCTGCCAGACATTCCCCGTCTAATCAGCCTGCCCCCTCGCCTCCCTGCGGCCGCTCCCACCTGCCGCAGGAAGTCTCAGACGCCACCCACGGGGGCGGGCCTGCCTCTTGGCCAGCGTGTGGGCTGGCTTGTGGCCACTGGACCGGGACGTGTGTGGAATGCCTGTGATGGTCAAGTGCTGGGCTGGGAACGGGGGTTCAGCAGTGAGCAGGATGAAGTGCTTGATTCAGGGAGCTCTTTCTGTGGTGGAGAAGGACGCTAAGCTAGGGCACGCACATAAGGAAGCAAGATGACTTCAGGTTAGTTCATGCGATTAAAGAACAAAGCAAGGTGGGGGGGGGCTCAGGAGCAGTCTCTATGGAGGTGATGTCTCAGTCATGGGAAGATCTGGAGGAAGGGCATTCTAGGCAGAGGGAAGAGCATGTGCAAAGGCCCTGAGGCAGGCGTCTTTGGGGAGCTGCCAAAAGGTCATTGTGGCTGGGGAGAGGGTAGCGTAGAGAATCAGGGGGAAGAGGGGGCCCATGATTGCCTAGAGCCTCATAGGCCGGGGGACCTATTGTCTCAGGTGTAGAAGTCTTTTCAGTAGGAGTTTTAATGTGTGTGCATTGTGGGCTGGGAATCTGATTTCTGTTTTGGAAAGATCTCTCTCTCTCTCTCTGATTGTTGTTGAGGAGTAAGGGCTCCAGGGAGTAGTGGGGAGATGGAGGAGACCACAGAGCAGTGGCATCCAGCGACGGCCTGGACTGCAGGGTCACATGACTGTGAGGTGGGGAGGAAGAGGGTGCCCAGGGAGTTTGCTTCAGAGACAGAGCCAGTGGGGCCTGTTGACGAACTCAAGTAGGGATGAGGCCAGGGTGTCTGTCTTCTCTCGGGACCTTGCCGGCCCCCCATGCTGGGGTTTGCCAGGCGAGAGCAGGGTCTGGCTCTGGAAGACCTTCCGGCCTTGGGGCACCAGCCCGGGGCTTGGCTGTGTGGTATTGTCAGGGGCCCAAACAGCTCCGGCACGGGTCAGACCTGGGGAGGGCTGTGCTGCCCATGGGTGGCTGGGCACCACACGGGGCTCGCAGGACCTGCTGGGACAGGTCGCAGGCCCTGTCCTGGGAGGAAGGGAGCCACCACTGCTGGTTTCTGAGTCTGGCCCCGGGTTGTGCCGCTGGCTGGAATGGCTCCCCGCCGCAGACGGTGCACCGCATGGTCTGCCTTGCCACTCAGTGCCCTTAGGCACAAGTGTGAACATGACACCCAACTCTGCCTCTCTGGTCTCGCGGGAGCCTTCCCTGCTGCCTGGCTCCTGCGTGGGGTGGCTCAGCCAAGCCAGTCCCTCGGCTCCCCTGGGGCCAGCTGGAGGAACAGGTTGTCTCTGCAGGCTCTCGGCCTCCTGCCCGGCCTGGCCCAGCCCCAGAGTTTCCTTCCAGCCCTGGAGCCCACCCCCACCCACCACAGCCCAAGTGGGGCTGCAGCGAGCGGCCGAGGCACACACAGACTGGGTCGCTGGACAAGCCGGGGCCCCGGGGGAACTCCCTGCTCCTGTGACTCTCTCCTGCTGGCTGCCCACTTCACCAGGGCACAGGCTGGGGGGACCTCGGTCTCTCCTGGTGGGGAGGGGATCCGGAGCACACACGCCTCCCCGGCCACCGGCTGTGCCCACAGCAGGCATCACTAATCGATGCTCCACTGCCATGGCTCCGGGGGCGTCAGAGCCTCCCTCTGTCATCTGGAGGTGGCCCAAGAGATGACACCTGCCTGCTATTCCTGTCCCAGGGCCTAGAGAGTTATGGCGTTTCCAAGTTGTGTCTCCTGCCCAACTTCTCAGCCAGTTCTCTCCCTTGGGACTGGTCCCCCAGCCGGGTCTCGAGGGAGAGGTTCAGAGCCTGGAGCAGATTTCGGTAGAGTGGGAGGTGGGCGGGAGAACACCGTGATGACAGACCTGAGCCCCTGGCCTTTGGCCCTGACGACAGGGTGTCCCCCAGGCCCGAGAATGGGGGGCCTGCTGTCATTCCTCCTCCTGTGGGCAGAGCGCCTAGTGAAGGCTCAGATCGCAGCCTGTCGCCTGACTGCCCGGGCTCCAAGCTCCCTCCCTTGCCCGGTGTGGGCCGCTGACCGGGTGACCTCCCCTCTCTTGTCTCAGTTTTTCCTTCTGTAAAACGGGATGGCGGCAGTTCTCTTCCAGGTATAGCAAGGACAAGCGAGTCGGCACGCACAATGTCCTTGGGAAGTGTAAGCCCGTGGGAGGCTTGGGGATGGGGGATGGGGGGGCGTTACCCCTGTTGTGTGATCTGAGCTGCACTGGCCGGCGAGCGGTCAAATCCTGACCTGGCCAGCTACTTGCTGGTGACCTTGGAGAGCACCACCACGTGTCTGTACTTCCGCTTCCCCCTCTGCACAGCGGTGCTGGCAGAGCTCGTTTGGCACACGCTTACTAAGGGACCTCCTTGGGTCCGCGCCCGCGGGGGGCGCTTAACACAGTGCCCGGCCTGTCGTCTGTGTTCCGCAAACGGGCTGCCGTGGGGGTGGCTCTCCCGAGCGTCTAGATCTCCGGCCGTCCCTCCGACCAGCAAGCCTTCCTCGCTGTGCAGAGGCCAACCAGCTTTTTCTAGAAAGAGCCAGACAGTAAATATTGCAGACTCAGTGAGCCAGCCAGTCTCTGCGGCCGCTGCTCAGCTCTGCCATGGACCAGTCCACGAGCAGCAGGCCCCGTGCCTTCGGTTGCCAGCCCCTGCTTTGGAGCTTTGTCCAGGGCACCTTGCTTGCCTGCCTGGCACCCTGGGACTTAGAAGGAGGATCGTGAGGGCTCAGGCCGGTGCCGGTCTGCAGACGTGGTGGGCTCCCAACACAGACCCCCACTCCTGTTGGCCAGGACCCCGTCCTTGCCCAAGGCCAGTACTGTGGGCACAGGAGGGCCTTGTTTGAGCAGGGGTGGCAGGGCCACTGGGTCCCCGAGTGGGGGCCAAGTGTGGCTGACTACCCTCCCTCGTCCTCTCAGCAGAGAAGCCTGTGTTCTTCCCGGCCTTTGCCCCTGAGGGCCAGAAGCTGCCCACGGAGCCCCCGTGCTGGACATCAGGCCTGCCCTTCCCTGTGCCCCCTCGTGAGGTGATCAAGGCCTCCCCGCACGCCCCTGACCCCTCAGCCTTCTCCTACGCCCCACCTGGTGAGTAGCTTGGCCCAGGCTTGCGGTCTTCAGGTGCCACGCTGAGTCAGCTGGCACAGTCATTGGGGGCCAGCTCTTTGCAGTGGTTTGGAGCCGTGTGCAGAAGGACCTGAGTGCGATGGGACCCGACAAGAGGGCGGGTCTGGTCAGGTAAAGGAAAGGACATCTACAGAGATTTGAGAAATTGGTAGGATTAAGATCTGAGCCACTGGCGATAGGGAGCCGTAGGAGGTGCTTGAGCTAGCGAGGAGCTCTAGAGTGGGGGCTCTGTTTTCTACCAGTGACTTAGAGCTAGAGAAGGCACAGGTGGAAAGAAAAGCCTGGGGAGATTACAAGCACCAGGTCAGGCGAACCTGAAAGCCGAGTCAGGTTAAGACTTTATTCTGGGAGCAGTGGGGAGCCATGGAAGGTTCACAGCAGCAGGGAGGATGTGAGCCCGTAGACTTATTAGAAAGATCCTTCGGTTCCTGGGAGGGGAATGGGCTACCGCTAGGGTGGGGGGGCTTTGGGTAAAGTTGGGACGGGGAGACCAGTTACAGGGTCTGGGCCAGAGGGGAGGGGCTCGGGCCAGGGACTGGGCTGTGACCGGGTGGTGGGGGGCTTCCCTGAGCTGTGGCGCCTGAACCGAAGACAAAGGAGCTCATCGGGATTGGAGGGGGTGGGGGCACGTGTGGACAGGGAGCTGCCTGGGACGGGGGTCTGTCTGGGCCGCGGCCACTGCCCGGGCCCTGAACTGGACAGATGTGTGCCCTGCAGGTCACCCGCTGCCCTTGGGCCTCCATGACAGTGTCCGGCCCGCGCTGCCACGCCCAGCCACCATCTCCAACCCCCCGCCCCTCATCTCCTCCGCTAAGCACCCCAGCGTCCTCGAGAGGCAAATGAGTGCTATCTCCCAGGTGAGGCGGGAGGCTCGGCGCCTCCCCGGAGCATCTGCGTGGCCTGCTGCCCGGAGAGCAGCTCCTTTCTCTTCTGAGGGTTCAGTCTTTCCATGGGAAAATGGGAGCCGGGTGGGAACGGGGCACCCAGGGGGCCGGGGTCATCCCTCTGCACGGCCCTGCTGCAGCCAGAGCTGGCTGGAGGTGGCCTCAGGCACTCAGGACCTTGGGACTCTGGGGCCGTCAAGAGCAGGGGCTCTGCAGCCAGACTGTGTGGCCTTGGGGCAGTTACCTACGCTTTCTGGGCCTCGGTTCCCCCCTCTGTGAAATTGAAGATTGAATGCATTAGACACACAGCACATGGTGAGCCTGTCTGTGACCCCCTGCGCCTTGGCCGCCCTGACCTATCCGCCTGTGTGGCGAGGGCCGGGGGCCAGGGGTCTGCTCTGTCCCAGCCCACATGCTCACACCACTCCCTTTAGACCAAACCAGGTCACAGTGACCACTTCACAGGTGAGGGGACCGAGGCTCAGGAGAGCCAGGGACTTGTCCACGGTCACTCGGCTGAGCAGCAGGGCTGGGGTGTCAGGGCACTCTGGCTGGGGGTGGGCATGGGGTGGAG
Source organism: Procyon lotor (assembly GCA_028646535.1). Classification (NCBI taxonomy): domain Eukaryota; kingdom Metazoa; phylum Chordata; class Mammalia; order Carnivora; family Procyonidae; genus Procyon; species Procyon lotor. The sequence continues at coordinate 18,025 of JAQQSY010000117.1, forward strand.
GGACTGTGGGGGCCCCTGTGACCCCATGACCTCTGCCCCTCACAGGGAATGTCGGTGCAGCTCCATGTCCCATACTCCGAGCACGCCAAGGCCCCTGTGGGCCCCATCACCATGGGGCTACCCCTCGCCATGGACCCCAAGAAGCTGGGTAAGGACCTGCACTCCCTTTCCTGGATGGATGGCCCAGGCTTGGCTCCAGCTGTCCATGCTGGGGGATGAGGGAAGGCAGCTTAGCCGCTGGGACCATGGCCTGAACTTGAGGGGAGGGGGGCAGTCCCAAATCCCTGGCAGTGCTGGACCTCAGCCCCAGGGCAGGATTAGTTGGGGGCCCTCCCTCCAAGTCCCTATCCCAGGGGCATGTGGCTCACTGCTCTCGCCCGTCCCCAGCGCCCTTCAGCGGAGTGAAGCAGGAGCAGCTGTCCCCACGGGGCCAGGCTGGGCCGCCAGAGAGCCTGGGGGTGCCCACAGCCCAGGAGACGTCCGTGCTGAGAGGTGAGGGCGTGAGGGGCGGGCGTGGGGCCTGGGGTCTGTCCGGAATCCCCAGTGGCTGTTCCTCCCCTCTTTGGAGGAGGATCGAGGCAGGAGTTTGTTTTTGTTTTTGTTTTTGTTTTTAAAGATTTTATTTGACGGAGAGAAACACAGCGAGAGAGGGAACACAAGCAGAGGGAATGGTAGTGGGAGAAGCAGGCTTCCTGCCGAGCAGGGAGCCCGATGCGGGGCTCGATCTCAGGACCCTGGGATCATGACCTGGGCCGAAGGCAGACGCTTAACGACTGAGCCAGCCAGGCACCCCAGGAATGGGATCTTTTATCCAAAATCTGCTGAGCCTTGTTCTCTCCCAGAGGGTCCAGAAGCCCCTCTTCATAATGATTCACCCCTTAAGGGGCAGGGGTTCCTCTGCGTTGAGACAGCAAGGGGGCCTGGCAGGTCAGCGGGAGCACAGTCCCCGGGAAGGGGTTGCAAACACCGTTTATCCCGTGTCTCACGTCTTTTAGGGACGTCCCTGGGCTCCGTTCCAGGAGGAAGCATCACCAAGGGCATCCCCAGCACGCGGGTGCCTTCGGAGAGCCCCGTCACCTACCGCGGCTCCATCACCCACGTAGGTGTCCTGGGGGCCCGCCTGCGGGGGGCCGGGGGGGGGCCGACGGGCCGCGGCTCCATCACCCACGTAGGTGTCCTGGGGGGCCGGGGGGAGGGCCGACGGGCCGCGGCTCCAGATGCGGCCGTGACCACAGGCAGAGCGGTGGGCCGGCCCATCTGTTCCCTCCAGTGTCAGTGCGCAGCGCCGCGGCACCGCTCGTGCTGGGGAGGGTGATGTCCTGGTGACAGCAGCTCAGGCTGCGGTCATTTATCTGGTCTGCTTGGAGCCGGGCATGTTAGGTGCTGAGCAGCACACAAAACTCGCCCCCCCGGAGCTGGTGGGTAGCCGCAGCCGGCAGCCCGAGATACACAGACCAGGCACAACTGGGCCCGTGGCTTCAGAGCCTCCAGTGCTTCCGATGGAGTAAAACCCTGTAATTAAGAAGGCCTGGGTCCGCCCAGGCCAGCGGGGGAGAGTGGTTGGGGGTGAGCCCCCCCAGGAGTCTCGGGAGCAGCATTCCTGGACAAGCACAAGGACCGGCGAGGGGCTGTGGTCCCAGGGGCAGGGGCTCCATGCAGGGTGGGGGGGGTGCTCTGCACTCTGGCGGAGCCGGCCCCCCATCCCTGCGGCTCCTCACACTGTCCTCATCCTCCCTGGTTTTGACTTCAGTCTCAGAAAACAAAGAGGTTTCCTCTTGTGCCAGCCGTGACCTTGTGGTGTCAGCCGCCCGAGGACTGGAGTTCGGCGTCGTAGCCACGTTCACCTCCGCAGCGGGGAGCTCGGGATGACATCGCCCGCTCCCAGGCTTTGCAGGGGGAGCCGATATGAGGCCCCCCGGTGTCAGGGAGGGGGGATCAGTTCTCTGACCGAGGTCCGGGGCTCGCCGCGCATCTGGGGCCCGCTGATCTCTCCTCTCCGGCCAGAGTGCATGCAGTGTGGCTACAATGCCTCCTCCTGGGGCCCTGGGCTTTCTTTCCTCCCCTTCCGCCTGCTTCAGACAGGCTGCTTTGCACGGGCCCAGAGTCCACGCTCTCGTGGCTTGTCTTACAGATAAGAAGGGCGAAGCTCAGAGGTCAGACTTGAGGTCACGTAGCTAGTAAGTAGCGGGCCTGGAGTTGTGTGCCCAGCTCTGTCGGGCTGTAGAACACCGAAGCAGAGATCAGGGAGCCAGAGCACAGCTGTGTGTGCCCGGAAGCCAGGGCACAGACGCGCTTGCACACACAGATGCACGGACATAGTGCAGACACGCCCACAGACCCAGGGCATAGGGACAGACAGACCCGCGGTTAGGCAGACAGCCACACAGACATCGGCAGGCACGCACGCACGGCACACCGCGCCCCGCCCACATGCCTCCTCAGGGCCGAGCGTCAGGCCATAGGCTGGCCCGCAGTGAGGTGTTTCTGACCCCGGTGACCTCAGATCACACCACAGAGGGGAAAGCTGTGGATTTTGAAATAACAGGCTTTGGAGGTAGCTTTGCTGAGTGCAAAGAACAAGGGACCGGGGGCAAAAGTCAGGCCAGGGTATCCAGGTCCCTGCTGTGACACACAAGCAGGGAGCGGTCTCTCTTGTAGGAGTCACTGCCCAGAGTTTCTGTGGGGCCCCTGGTGATTGAAGGTTGACATCGGCAGTTCCTGGGCACCCCCTCTGGGCTGGGTTTCTGGGCAACTGGACCCACACGGTCTCAGGTACTCACATCCCTTCGATTGTCTTTGGCAGGGGGCGGCAGCTGTCACAGTGTGTGAGAGTCAGACTTTCCCACAGCCTCGCTGCCAGGCAGTGACCAAATCATGCCCAGACCACACACACACACACACACACACACGCACGCATGTGCACACGCTTGGACACACACATCCGCGAACGCGGAGGGCGCTCGAGGAAGCCCCAACACTCTGTGCTCCCCGGTGCTCCCACCCACCCTGGGAGTGGCGTTCGCCGGGGCCTGCGCCCTGAGGCTGCAGGGCTCTCATCCATGAAACAGGCTCAGGCCAACAGTCTGCACGCTCGCACGATTCTGTCCAGTGTATCGTCCCCGAGGGCAGGGTCACGGCCCATCAGGGTTTCTGTCCTGTTTGTGGCATGGAGGACAGCCTCTGTAAACAGCGTGGTTCGAGGACATCACCCGCCCCCAGTCCCAGCAGGAGAGCCCCTTCCCGCCCCCCAGCGTGCTCTTCCACGAGCCACTGCTTTCCCAGGACGGACCCAGGCCTGCCAGCACCGAGACCTGGCTAACAGCGGTGCCGGTGTCAGCGGCCTCAGTGGGGGCGTCCCTGCTGCGTGCTCCCCCCTGCCCTGGACCGCCACCGCCCAGTGAGGCCTGTCGCTGCTACGCTGTGCACACAGATAGCTCAGTGTGCCGGCGAGAGCCCTGCTAGAGCGTCTGCTACAGGAAGTCAGGGGAGCCCGTCTGCGTTCCATGTCGTGCTGTTTCTCTCCTTGCAAATCAGGATCTGCAGCTAAAGGGGCTTGTCGTTGTTGCTCGTACCCCATGGGGGGAGGTTTCTCGGCCGAGGACTTCCCCCGGGGAGACTCCGTGGCTCAGGGCTTGGCACACCGAGGGACCCCCACGTCTGTCTGTGTAACGGCCCACGGAATCATAGGCCTCTTGATTTGGGGACAGCTTGTCTATGCCAGCTCCCTCTGAGAATCGCAGATGCCGGGATTATTTCCGTTTCGTAGACGTGCAGGTGTTCAGGCTCAGAGAGGCAACTGGGTTTGATAGGCCGCACAGCGACTCTGTGGGAAGGCTGCTGTCTGCCTCCAGACTTCCGTTCTGCCCCCCACACTCATGTTCTTGGAAGCTGCCTGAGGCAGGATGCTGCTCCCCGCGGCTGTCTTCTCTCTCCTTGAATACTTCCCCTGGTGGGGAGCTCACTCTCTCGAAGGCATTGGTTCTCCGCTGTGGGCAGTTTTGGCTCCTTAGGGACGTGGGGCAGTGTCTAGGGACATCTTTGTTTCACCTTGGAGAGGGGGCCACACTGGGGGGGGCACAGGGCAGCTCCGGCGTCCAGTGGGAGCACCCACTACAAGGAAGCGACTGGCCCCTGTGACAACATAGGGCCAAGGTTGAGAACCCCTGCTTTGGGGAAACGGGGATGCATGAGGCACGCCCCTCGGCACAGCAAGGGGGTCACATCTCAGCACCCCTGTCAGCCGACCGTCGGTGGTTGAAGGTCAGGGCTCTGAGAAGGTAAAACCCACGTGGGACTGGTTGGAACACAGACTCCGGGGCTGGGCTGCCGGGGTTCCTGTCCCAGCTATGCCCCTGGATGAAGTCAGAGCTAACACTCCGTGCCTCGGTCTCTCTCTCTGAAACAGGCATGGTGATCGCACCTGTCTTAGGGTTAAATGAGTGAATATAAGCAAGGGGCCCCCGCGGTTCCTGCTACACTGGGTGCGCTCAGTAAGCTGTCGGCCGGTGTTGTGCGTGGCCACGTCCTGCTGGGCTTCGTCTCCTGCTTTGAAGCAGCACATGGATGAGCATGTGTGTGCACCGGTGGGCCCCACACGTGTGAACACGTGCATGTGTGGAGTTGGGGGGACCCTGTAGGTCTGCTGGCCACGCCTATGTCATGCCTGGTGAGCACAAGGCAGGGATCCCCGGGTGCAGCCTGCTGGGCTCACCCCCTCTGCGCCTCCAGGGCACGCCAGCCGACGTCCTCTACAAAGGCACCATCACCAGGATCATCGGCGAGGACAGCCCCAGCCGCCTGGACCGCACCCGGGAGGACAGCCTGCCCAAGGGCCACGTCATCTATGAGGGCAAGAAGGGCCACGTCCTGTCCTACGAGGGTGAGTGCCGTCGTTAAGGGCCTCATGGGGTTCGGGCGGCCTTCCTCCTCCTCGCCCAGAGGGAGGGGAATCTTCCATGCCCAGGGAAGAAGCTTTATGTGGAGGTTTGATGGGGGCGTGGGAGGGATGTTGGCCCTGCGCCCACGGGGTACTTAGGGGGAGCACAGCGGAGGAAGCCCCCCCGGGAGCGCTCAGGACGCCCACACGAGACGCAAACAGGAAGTCACCTGTGAACTTGAGTTATGGAAACTCCTCCAGCATGGCTTGTCAGGCAGACCCCAGGCTTTGGTGTTTCTGGAGTTGGTCAAGAGGAGGGTCCACAAAAACACGGTCAGGGTAAAAAGGCAGCCAGATGTCTGTGGGAAACACATCTGGGGAGTTTGCGCCCCTCCCATTGGCCTGAATGGTCAAGAACCGGGGTGAAGCATTTATCCCTATTCTACGGCTGTGCCGGGACAGCCAGTGGTTCCTCTTGTGTGGCCATCCTAGTGGCCCCTTGAGTGACAAGGAGGCTGGGGATCAGGGAGGAGGATGTCTGGCCCATGGAGGTGGCTGCACAGGGAGCGAGGGCTGGGTGACAACACAAAGCACAACCAGAGAGGTGGTGAGCTCCCTGTCCCTGCAGGTATGTAAGCCAGCGGCAAGGAAGGGTTGGCCCGCCCTGCTGGAAGCATAGTGGGGGACCGAGGCCCGGCTGTGTTCTCATTGGTAGCCCGCAGGTGGCCACCAGGGTGTGATGACCAGAGTGCCCTTCCCCTTGCCTCTCGCCCCCTCCCCTTTCCTGTGTTCAGCTGCTACAACCAAGGAGCCCTGCACGGAGGGCGTTGAGGGAGGACAGAGCCAGGATGTGAGCTCCCCGGCATCCCGGGGCGCCCAGGGCTATGGGGCAGAACACAGCCCCCAGGCAGCCCTCTTGGGGGCTGGACCTCCAGGGCCCTACATCGCCCCTCCCCTGCTGAGCGGGCCCCTTTTCTCTTCTTTGTCCGCCTCTGCCCGAGCCCCCCGCCCCCCGGACCTGGGAAGTGGAGGTGGTACTGTGGAGCTGAGGGACAGGCCGGGGGCAGCAGTCGAGGCGCATGGAGAGGGTGCGCACCCCTTCTCCAGCCTCTGTGCTCCTCGAGCTCCCGTCTGTAGGGGGCGTTTGCACCAGGCCTCCGTCTCTCCCGTGCTTCCTGGTTGGGGGGGCACCGGGCCGGGGGCAGGCGGGGAGGGGTGGGGCTGGCGTGCCCTGGCAGCCGAGAGAGTGGCTCTTGCCGCCCTGTGTGTATGGATGTGAGCCCCCGGTTGGACTTGTAATCTCTCCGTGTGTGTGTGTGTATACGTATGCACAGTTGGTTTTCCATTTTGATCTAAAATCCCCGTGTTTAAACATCAGCAATTAATCTTGAGAAAAATTTATACCTGCAACCCAGTATGTCTGTAGGCCCCTGTAGCCTGTGGAGTGGATCCTGAGAAGTGACAAGAGGGGGAGAAGCCGTTGTCTTCGCGGGCAGGGCTGGGACCCTGGGGAGCTTGCACCTGCCGCTGTGGGGAGGAGAGACCCCCGGAGGAGCCCCAGCCTGCTGGGCAAGGCCTGCCTCCCGGCCTTCAGACCCTCAGCCTGTCTGGGGGCCCAGGGTGCCTGGCCCGGGGTTCCTCCCAGCTCAGCGAGGGCACGTCTGCCATGGACAGCCCCCCCACGTGGACTTGTTACAGCGCACACGTATGTGCACACGCTCATACCCAGATGGTCGTGCGCACTCTATACACACGTGTGCACTGAGGTTCGTGCCACAAGCTGGTGCCCGTGTGAGGCCATGTGTGTGCACAGGCTCGTACGGCCAGGTGTGGTCAGGGGCGCACACCTGCTGATGGTGGGCTGGGGTTCGGGGCGCAGGAAGCCCTTGTGTCTGTTAAATCCCGTCGCCCGGCGGCAGGGGCTCCGGCTGGCCTGCAGGCTGGGGGTTCCCTGGCAGGCCCCTCCGGGCCCTGTGACGGGGCCCATTGACTCCCGTCCCGGAGCCCCCGCTGCTTTCCTGGGACCGGGCCCCGTGTACCAGGCCACCGCCCCTCACCACGAGCACGGTCTGGTTTCCAGGTGGCATGTCGGTGTCCCAGTGCTCCAAGGAGGATGGCAGGAGCAGCTCGGGACCTCCCCACGAGACAGCCGCGCCCAAGCGCACCTATGACATGATGGAGGGCCGCGTCAGCAGAGCCATCAGCTCGGCTGGCATCGAAGGTGGGCGCTCTGCCCGGCCCCCTGCCCCAGCAGACACAGAATGCCAGCGGGCCTAGGACCTGCCCTGGGACCTGCCCTGGGGAGGCTGCTCAGCTCAGCGAGCGAGCTCGTCAGTGCCCCCCTGGAGGGAGGTGGTGGGACCGTTCGCCTGATTTTCCAGATGGGTAAATTGAGGCTAGGTCTTGCTGAGGCTTCCCTTAGAGGCAGTGCAGGGCCCAGGAGGTGGGACACTGCTTGCTGGGTCCAGTGCTACCGCCACCACCATCATGGGGACTGCGGTCGGTGGCCGAAGGGACCCGTGCTGGGAGGGGTGGCTCTGACCCCAGCCCGTCCCTGCGCGAGGCTGGCTGAGGGACCCACGTAACCATGACGCTCTTGCCCCCTCTCCAGGTCTCATGGGCCGCGCCATCCCACCTGAGCGACACAGCCCCCACCATCTCAAAGAGCAACACCACATCCGAGGGTCCATCACGCAAGGTGCCCCAGCCAGCATGCTGACGCTCGCCGTCACGGGGGCTGGGGTGGGGGGTCGTGGCAGGTGATGCGTGGCCGTGGCCCACACGGGCGCAGGTTGAAATGCAGAGCAAGGGCATGGCTGTCTCCCTGAAAAACAGAAGGGGAAAGCCGAGTGCCGCCCGTCGGCCTGACCCTTGCAGTCATTGTTCCTGAACTTCTGTTCCGGGCTCGGCCCAGATGCCGCTGCTCCTCCCATTGTCAGGGGTGGGACCGGTGGCATCACTTACTGACAGTGCCATGACCGTGTCCCCCCGCCCCAAACTCTGGGCTGCTCGGTGGCAGGCCAGCTACTGTGGGGCCCCCTTTTATACTTGTTGTCTACAGCATCTCATGGAATGTGCAGTCACTAGTCCCATCTTACGTACGAGGGGATTGAGGCTCAGAGAGGGCCAGGCATGTGCTCAAGGTCCCACGGCGAGCGGGGGTTTGATCCCAGGGAGTCTGGCCCCAGGGTCACCGGGCTGTGGAGCCCCCAGGTTAGCATGGGCCCGGGGGTGCGGAGTCTAGCATCAGCGCCGCGTCCCCCCCGCCCCCGGCAGGGATTCCGCGGTCCTACGTGGAGGCCCAGGAAGACTACCTCCGCCGGGAGGCCAAGCTCCTGAAACGCGAGGGCACGCCGCCGCCGCCCCCGCCGCCCCCGCGGGACCTGGCCGAGGCCTACAAGGCCCGACCCCTGGAGGCCTTGGGGCCCCTGAAGCTGAAGTCGGCCCACGAGGGGCTGGTGGCCACGGTGAAGGAGGCCGGCCGCTCCATCCACGAGATTCCGCGCGAGGAGTTGCGGCGCACACCCGAGCTGCCCCTGGCCCCGCGGCCGCTCAAGGAGGGTTCCATCACGCAGGTACGGGCGCCGGAGCCCAGGGGCGGGGTGGGAACGCTTGGCGGGAGCTGTTAGCCACGGCTCTAGCAGCTACAGATGGGGAAACTGAGGCTGCGGCTCCATGGGTACCCGCCCGAGGGGGTACAGCTGCTCATCACTGAGCCTCTGCCGTGTGTGCTCCCAATTCCACGCCATTATCCCCACTCTTCAGCTGGAGAAACTGAGGCCGAGCGTTCAGGCAGCCTGCCCAAGTCCCGGGCCAACGGTAAAGCTAAATGGCCGCTGCTGATTGGGTATTGGTTACGGGTCAGGGGCTGCCTGAGCACCTGGCACCACATCCTGTGTGTTCCCCACCTCTGTGTGCGGAGCTGCTCCCCTCACGGCTCCCGCTGTGTCGGTGCGTCAGTGGGGGTCCGGAGACTTGCCTGGGGTCCCACAGCGAGTGAGTGGCAGTTAGGAACCTCAAGTCCGGATGGGCCTAAATCTGCAACTTTTTTGCTTCTGGGCGTCCACTTCCCCCACCAGCAGGCTGCACCCCCCCCCCCGGCCCCTGCACCCCAGAGACCCCAGCCTGACAGGGCGTGATCAGCTCCGAGTGTGTGAGGAAGGAGCTGGTCAGTGGAAACCACGGAAGGGCCACTGTCCCTTCCTGTGGTCACAGGGGGCCTGATGGAATGAGGAGGGAGGGTGGGAACATCCGGGGGCTGCTTGGGGAGGGTGTGCTGGGGGCCGTCACGGCTGGGGTCAGGGTGCACGGTGCCGGGAGATGGGAGGAGCCATCCTCCGGAAAGTATCCAACACCGGGGGACTGGTTTGGCTTCCCGGTTCAGGGTGGGAGCCCCCCGTAGGCCCAAGAGGGAGGCCGGCCTGGTTCTACAACATTCTTAAAAGCAGAGTGTTTCCTTTTCTTTTGAAAGTGGTTAAAACATCTGTGAATAAACTCGGAGCTCTATCCCCGGAGACCCAGGACCCCACTGTACCCCGGGTCCCCAAGCCGGCGTCAGCAGGGCAGGGCTCTGGTCCATGGCCCCTTCTGGCCAGAGAACAAACAGACCTCATCCCAGACCTCTGGTCCCTGGGCCCCAGGTGGCGGAAGCGGGTTTTGCTGAATTTTTTGGTGTGGCATTGAGGGGGCCGCAGAGGGTCCCAGACTGATGGGGCCGGGGGGCAGGTTTTCTCCACATGCGGGGCCAACAGAGGGTCCCCCACTTGCTTCAGGGAGGGCTGGCCTGTGAACTTTGTGCCCCCTCTGCAGCCCCTAGGTGGCTCAGGGGGCCAGGAGAGGGGCGGGCAGGGCAGTGACACGTGTGCTGATCCTGGGTTGAGCGAAGTCCTTTGTCCCTGCCCCCAGAGACGGGACACGTGGCTCCTCTTGCACGACCGTGAAGTGGAGGCTGGGAGCGGTCGTGTAGCCGGTGCTCACACCCCCTTCTCCCCAGGGCACCCCGCTCAAGTACGACACCGGCTCTTCCTCCGCTGGCTCCAAGAAGCACGACGTGCGCTCCATCATCGGCAGCCCTGGCCGCACGTTCCCGCCCGTGCACCCGCTGGACGTGATGGCCGACGCCCGGGCGCTAGAGCGCGCCTGCTACGAGGAGAGCCTGAAGAGCCGGCCGGGGGCCGCCGGCAGCTCGGGGGGCTCCATCACCCGGGGCGCCCCGGTCATCGTGCCCGAGCTGGGCAAGCCACGCCAGAGCCCCCTGGCCTACGAGGAGCACGGGGCACCCTTCGCCGGCCACCTCCCGCGCGGCTCGCCGGTGACCACGCGGGAGCCCACCCCACGCCTGCAGGAGGGTGCGTGGGGTGCAGGGTGGGGGACGGGGGCTGGCTCGACTCCCTGGCTCAGGAAACTGTCTCCCCACCCACCCTTCGCATGGGTTGGAGACCGGGGCACCCGTGGGCCTACCACTTGCCTTCCACCTGCCCAACCCACGTTAGACTCAGAATTATCTTTGCCTTCCTGCCACCTCCAGACCACCACGGTCCCCCAGCTGGCCCCTCCGGACCACCACGGTCCCCCACTTGGCCCCTCCGGACCACCACGGTCCCCCAGCTGGCCCCTCTGGACCACCACGGTCCCCCAGCTGGCTCCTCCGGACCACCACGGTCCCCCAGCTGGCCCCTCCGGACCACCACGGTCCCCCAGCTGGCCCCTCCGGACCACCACGGTCCCCCAGCTGGCCTCCCTGACGCCTTTCCTGACGGCTATCAGCTGCACCCCAACACAGCCAGAACTGGCCTTTGAAAAGCTCGCGTCAAACCTTGCCCCCACTCTACTTAAATCTTTCTAGTGATGTCTCACCGCGGCTGTGGGGGCCCGTAGGACCCAGCCCTCCCCAAGCCCCATCTCACTGTACCCACGTTCTTCGCTCACCTCACCCTAGGCTAGCGAGCCGGCTTCCTCCTGTCTGTTCCTTGACTTTGCTCAGGGCCTTTGCACCTGCTGTTCTCTCTGTCTAAAACCTCTGTCGACTTTCAGATCGTTACCTAAATGCCTTCTTTTTGTCCTTCAGGTCTCTGTGCAAAGTCACGTTCTTGGAGAGGCTTTTGGGACCCTCCCCTACTATTCTGGTCACATTTTAAGTTTTCTCTGGAGCATTTATCACTCAGAAATTCTCGTTCCAAGACGAGTTTATCACCTGTCTCCGGCGTTTAGTAGCCTGCTCCCTGCAGGCCGGGTTTCCTGCCTGTTTTGTTCACCAGGGCAGCCCCAGTTCTTACGACAGTACTTGGCCTGTAGTAGAAGCTCCGTAAATATTTTTTGATTGAATGAATGAGTGAATAAGGGAACAAATGAAAGCATTTATGAGTGAACTTTTTTAAGGAACAAAAACACAGAAGCAAACGAGTAAATGAGAGAACACAGGAGCCGAGACAAAGGAACAGGTGAAGGAGGAGTCCTGGTCCCCGGATCCCAGGGAGCCCCCTCTCAGATGGCCTTGGCAGCCCCCATGTGGAAAGCTGTGACAGCCTTGGCACAGGGGTCTGATGCTAACCCCCCCTTGGCCCGTCTTCACAGGCAGCCTCTCGTCTAGCAAGGCATCCCAGGACCGAAAACTGACGTCGACGCCCCGTGAGATTGCCAAGTCCCCCCACAGCGCCGTGCCTGAGCACCACCCCCACCCCATCTCACCCTATGAGCACCTGCTTCGGGGCGTGAGTGGTGTGGACCTGTACCGCGGCCATATCCCACTGGCCTTCGATCCCGCCTCCATACCCCGAGGAATCCCTCTTGATGCAGGTGATTGTCCTGGAGCCATAGAACCCCACAGTGGGGGGTCAGGGGCTTCATCACTGTCAGCCCAGGGACTCCTCAGGCATCAGCTAAACTGAGGCGGAGAAGTGGAGAGACCCAGTAAGGCAATCACCTGAACAGCTGAGGTTAGAACAGAAGTTCTCTTAGGAGTCTGAGGGATGCATGGGGTTAAATATTTTTCAGTTGTTTTCTTTCCGTGCAGAACTTATCAGTGCTTTTGAAATTATAAAGGTACCCAGCAAGGGCTGAAGTGTTGAGCATTCCTCAGATGGACGTGGTCTGAAAATCTGTTTAGAAGGATGCATCCCTTAGCTCTCTTAGTGACCTACATTTTAGATGTTCTCGGTTTGGGGGAACTTCAATCTGAAGAGCATTATCAGTAGAAGGTACCCCCATGCGTTTTGGGGAGTGAGGGTTTTTCCATGTCTAGGCCCTCAGTTCTGGGTTGTGGGGGCATTTGGGTGGAAGCCGCCAGGGACAGGCGCAGGGCGGCCACCTGACCTTGCCCTTCTCTCTGCAGCCGCTGCCTATTACCTGCCCCGACACCTGGCGCCCAACCCCACCTACCCGCACCTGTACCCGCCGTACCTCATCCGCGGCTACCCCGACACGGCCGCTCTGGAGAACCGCCAGACAATCATCAATGATTACATCACCTCGCAGCAGATGCACCACAACGCGGCCACCGCCATGGCCCAGCGAGCGGACATGCTGCGAGGCCTGTCGCCCCGGGAGTCCTCACTGGCCCTCAACTACGCCGCCGGCCCTCGAGGTGGGTGCGGCTGGGCAGATCGGCCTCCTCCACGCTTGGCCCTAGCCCTCGGCTGCCTGGGCCACTCGGTGGTGCCCAGGACGCGGGAGTGCAGGCCGTGCGGCGTGGGCCCCTTAGGGGTCTGGGTGGTGTGACTGCTCAGAGCACATGCAGACCCGGCAGGTGGTGGAGGGTAGTGTGTGCTGTGAGCGTGTGTGTGTGTATGTCTGGTAGCTGTGTGCACCCGCCTCTGCAGACTCTTGGTCTGTGGGGTCCTTGGCATTTAAAAAGAAAAGGATTCAAATAGGAGGCTGTTTGTATTTTTGGCTCCCTTGACTTGAAACAGCCCGTTGTTGTTAAGTGCATTAAACTTACAAACTTCTGGAATGTTCTGGAACAACCGAGTACCACTTAGGGTCCGTTCGGAAGAACCAGTCGTGCGAGGTGTTTTAGACAGTGAGGACTGAGTGCAGGGAACTGGTTGTACGGGGTGAGAGGCCGGGAGAGCAGGACGGATGTGCCAAGGGGATGCAGCGGTGCCAGCTGTGGGACTGCCGCTCCTGGGCCTGGGGAGCCAAGGGGAGGTGGCACTGCGCGAGCCTGGCATTCAGGGCCCGGGGGAGGGCGCACCCCGGCCCTTCCGGCCCCCCTGCAAGCCCCGCCGCACCTCCTCTGGCAGGCATCATCGACCTGTCCCAAGTGCCACACCTCCCCGTGCTGGTGCCTCCGGCGCCAGGCGCGCCCGCCCCCGCCATGGACCGCCTCGCCTACCTCCCCGCGGCACCCCAGCACTTCAGCAGCCGGCTCAGCAGCTCCCCGCTCTCCCCAGGTAACACCCCCACCCCCGCCCTGGCTTGGGGGTCCCGGCGTCCGAGGAAGGCGGCCGGGTGCCCTCTGTCCGCCCCAGAGCACGAGTCCGAGCCCTCCCCGAGCGCCGGACTGAACCACAGGACTTTCGGTTGCCAGGGGGTCCCACTCACTTGACGAAGGCCTCCGCCACCTCCTCGTCCGAGCGGGAGCGGGAGCGCGAGCGCGACCGGGAGCGGGAGCGGGAGAAGTCTATCCTCACGTCCGCCGCCACGGTGGAGCACGCGCCCATCTGGAGACCCGGTAGGGCGTCCGACGGCCCTGCCCCGGCCTCTGGGGGTCCGTGCGGGCCGTGTGAGGCTCGCCCCCCTGACGCTGCAGCCTGTCCCCACCAGGTACAGAGCAGAGCAGCGGCAGCGGCAGCGGAGGGGGCGGGGGCGGCGGCAGCGGCAGCCGC
>JAQQSY010000117.1:31825-44216 GCA_028646535.1 Procyon lotor
GGGGGAATGGCGGGTGGGAAAGTCAGTGGACGGTTGGTGGGTCGGTGGCTGGGAGGCCGAGGGCAGGTGGGCGTGGGGGGAACAGACGATGCAGGGGAGGCGGAGGGAAGGGGGGGAGAGAGAGGGCGGCTGGGCGGGCGGCTGGGCGAAGGGTAGGTATTTGGGAGGTAGACGGATGGGAGATCGGGTTAGAAGGATGGATACGGGGGTAGATGCATGGACTCTCGAGGGGGTGAGTGACAGGTGGTGGGGGGTGTCTGGGTGGGGCAGGTGGGGGGTAGGTGTTTGGGTTCACGGATAGTCCCTGGAGAGGAGAGGAGCAGACAAGAAAGGGCTGTGAGGAGAGACCTCCTGGTCCCCTGCCGACTTCAGGAGGCCCCTCGGGGAGGAGATGGTGTCCGTCCTGCCTGGACAAAGCCTCAGGGTTCTCTTAAGGTGGGGGGCTCTGCAGGTCCCATGTGTGCCCCCCACAATCTGCTCGCTCTCACAAGGCGCCCAAGTCCCCTCCAGTGACATCCCCCCCACCCCAAGGACTGGGGGCAGAGCTGCCTAATGCGGGGCAGGGGGCTTCCCCGGTGCCCCCCCAGTTCGGAGGCAGGCGCTTCCTCCAGGGTTTCCGTTCATGCAGGCGCCCTCCCCCCATCTGGCTGCTCTGAGTCCTACCCAGCCCCAGTTCCAGTTAGGGACGATAGCAGCCTCGTTCCCTGAAAGCATGGGCTCTTGGGAGAAATGTCCCCCCGACTGAGATGCACAGCGGTTCCACGAAGCCGAAGCACCTGGCTGCTTGGAGCTCGGTTACCGCTCCTGCGTGAAGGCCAGGACACCTCCTCACGGAGACCCTGGGCTTGACAAAGAGGCCCCGAGGGCTGGAGTTAGGCCAGTTCTCGTCCAAGCGCCAGTGTCCTTGTCTGTGAAGCGGGGATTATTGTGCTTACCCAGTGAGGATCACAGAGTATACATTTGTGCGTTCCTTCCTGGCCGACCTGTGCCGGGTGTGGGGGATGCAAGCCCTGCCCTCCTGGGGCTTATCTTATGGCCTAGACCAGACAGCAATCAGGGAAGGCTGCCTGGAGGAAGAGGCCTGTGCCCCTCAAGAGCCGCAGTGCTGGGGCGGAGTGCTGGCAGGCAGCCCAGAGAGTGCTGCGTGGCCCCTGGTGGCTGGGGTGGGAGAGCCGGGCCCTGCCGTCCTCTCCTCTAAACCCCTAGCCCCCGTTGCCCCGGCGTTCTAGGGGCCTGCGCCCCCGGTGTTCGCACTCTCTGCAGGGCTCCTTCATTCCCTCGTGTCCTGAGCCGCCCGGGGCTCACCCGCCAACTCCTTAGCTTGTGTCCTCCCTTCACCACGACTCGTTTCGAGCCGCACCCTGAGAGGAGTGCGCCTTCTCTGTGACCTTGTCTGCGGTCTGCTCAACCAGCACGTAACGTGCTTCTGTGCGTTCGCTACCGTATTCCTCAACGTCAGAGAGGTTTCTAGAACAGTGCCCGACACCTAGCAGGCGTTGGTAAAAAGCCGTGGGCCGACCGGGCCGTAGGGCGGCCGTGCCCGGCAGGGCCTCGAAGGCCAGGTTGGGAAGGCAGGCTTATTCCAGGGCCGTGGAGACCTGTCGGGGCGTTTGAATGTGAGGGGAGCAACCCCGCCCCGGCCTCCTGGCCCCCCCCGCGGTGGCTTCCGCAGTCCCCTGACCACCCTGACCGCCTTCTCTCCTCCCCCAGGTCCACCTCCACCTCTTCGCCTGTCCGCCCGGCCGCCACATTCCCACCCACCACCCACTGTCCACTGGGCGGCACCCTGGACGGGGTCTACCCCACCCTCATGGAGCCCGTCTTGCTGCCCAAGGAGGCCCCGAGGGTCGCCCGGCCCGAGCGGCCCCGAGCGGACGCCGGCCACGCCTTCCTTGCCAAGCCCCCGGCGCGTGCGGGGCCGGAGCCCGCCTCCTCCCCCAGCAAGGGCTCCGAGCCGCGGCCCCTGGCGCCCCCCGGCTCCAGCCACACGGCCATCGCCCGCACCCCAGCCAAGAGCCTCGCACCCCACCACGCCAGCCCGGACCAGCCTGCGCCGCCCGCCTCGGCCGCGGACCTGCACCGGGAAAAGACTCAAAGTAAACCCTTTTCCATCCAGGAACCGGAGCTCCGTTCTCTGGGTAAGACCACCCTGACAGCGGCCACCTTCATAGACGCGATAATCATGCGTCAAATTGGTCACGATAAAGGGCCGCGAGAAGGAGGTTCGCTGGCCAACGACTCCCCTCGCGATGGTAAGATTTCCGGCCCCGCCGCCCACCCACCCCGTCTTGTGGCCTAAAGATATTTTTAGATCTCTGCTTTTGATTTTGCCCCTCATTTTTCGTTGGTTTTGGTATTTTGTTTTGAAACGCGTCCTCGTCGATTGCACGCTCTGATGGTTTATTCCTCAAGCTGCCGCCCACCCCCACCCCCGCATCCAGGGGTGTCTCCTCATTTGCACATTGTTTTATCATGATTTTTTTTTTTTTTTGGATTTTCGCTTTTTTTTCCTTTAACGAATGGATCTGTGATTTTGACTTCAACTGTGCCTCCCATCTCCCAACCTTTGCGCCTGTGTTTGGGGAGCAGGGAGTGGGGCTGCAGAGGGGCTGGGGCTGCCGCCCGCTGCCACGCGGGTGAGTCTGGTCCGGAGGACGCCCGCTGAGGCTGCCGTCGGGGAGGAGACAGGGCGGGAAGCAGCTGAGTCTCCAGGGGGAGCCGAGCCCTGCACCCTGCCTGGGTTGTGAGGGAGGCTTGGGGTGCTCCTGGCTGACCTGCTGCCCAGCATCTCCTGGGAGAAGGGGAGTCCTCTGCTCCCCTGCCTCCCTTCTCTGGCCCCTGCTCTGGGCTCCTGTTTGCCTGACCGGGGGCTCCCGGGACTGGGCCCAGGTGGGGTTCCAGGACCTGAGTGTCACTCCCTCCCACACACCGTACCAATCTCACTCCTGCATTCCCTTCCCTAGAGACTCCTCTTACCCCCTGGCCTCCACCATGCGGGTGGGTCTGTGTTTCTCGCCGTCCCAAGGTCTGTCTCCATCTTCTCGCCTGTCTGTGTGTCCTGCTGTGTTTCTCCTCCAGCTGGTGCTCTCTCCACCGTCCCGTCTCACTCCTTTCTCACACCTCCACCCCCGGCCGGCCAGCACCCCTGCTCCGGCTCGCTCCCTCTCTCCATCTGCCCACAGCCCCGCTCTCCAGTCTTAGGGGCCCCAGCCAGCATGGAGGGGTGGGCCGGGAGGGGTGGCCCCAGCCGCGGGTCCCAGCGCTGGCCTGACCCAGGGCCTTGCCCACTGTAGGTTACCACGGCGGCAGCTACAGCCCCGACGGGGTGGAACCCGTCAGCCCTGTGAGCTCGCCCAGCCTGACCCACGACAAGGGGCTCCCCAAGCACCTTGAGGAGGTTGACAAGAGCCACCTGGAGGGGGACCTGCGGCACAAGCATCCAGGTAGGGCCTCACCCCGCCCCTGCACCCCCACGCACCCCGCTTACCACAGCCCTGTGAGAGCGGGATTACCATCGCCCCATCGTGCAGGTAGCGAAACCGAGGCAGCCAGAGGCAGGCGGTTGGGGGGAGTTGGGCCCCGCCCCACAGCTCAGAGGGTGGAGCTGGGATTCAGGGACACGCCCCCAGCCAGGCCCACCCCTCAGTGTCCCCCGCCCGCCAGTCTGACCTGCTCCCCTCTGCCCGCAGGCCTCGGCAAGCTCGGCGGTGAGGCTGCACACCTCCCACACCTGCGGCCGCTGCCCGAGAGCCAGTCTGCATCCAGCCCGCTGCTCCAGGCCACCCCAGGGGTCAAAGGTCACCAGAGGGTGGTCACCCTGGCGCAGCACATCAGTGTAACTACCCCTTCTCTGACCTCATTGCCCTTGGGCCTGGGCGGGATGAGGTCCCGGGGAAGGGAGGAGGGAAGGGTCTGCGGGGTAAACCGAGTCCTGGTGGCCCGGACCTGGGAGGTAGGGGTTGGGGAGGGCAAAGCCGTGCTGGGGATCCCAGAGTCTCAAACTCAAGACACGGTGGCCACCACCTCGTCCAGCTGATGGGGCCCCAGGTGCATAAGTCCATGATCTGCATCTCCTCTACGCTGGCCAGTGGCCTCTGATCCATCCAGAGGCCACCACTTCCCGACCTCGGGCCACGGCCACCACCCTGTGCCCACGGGGACACCGAGGCTGTTGCAGGCAGGCCTGAAGCACCCAGGGAGCCAAGAACCAAGCCCGGCTCTGTCCCCGAAGCTCTGCCTCGCCATTGCCCACCCAGAAGGTTCCGGTGGGATGGCGGCTCCCTGACCCGCACCTCTCCTCCAACCTTCGGCCTGCAGGAGGTCATCACCCAGGACTACACGCGGCATCACCCACAGCAGCTCAGTGCGCCCCTCCCCGCCCCACTCTACTCCTTCCCCGGAGCCAGCTGCCCCGTCCTGGACCTCCGCCGCCCACCCAGTGACCTCTACCTCCCGCCCCCGGACCACGGCGCCCCGGCTCGGGGCTCGCCCCACAGTGAAGGGGGCAAGAGGTGAGCGTCAGGGGCGGGGCGGGGTGACCTTGCCATTCAGCTGCTGGGAGGCCTTGGTCAGATGGCCACCGTGGGGTTGCCTGTCGTCGTGGCACAGATGAGAAACTGAGGCTCAGAGGCACGGGGGGTGGGGTTTGCTCGAGGCCACAGCGCAGGTGGCGGTGGGAGAGCCGACAAGTGCATCACTCTGTGGGCTCCGGACAGCAAGCTAAGCACTTGCCGTGAGTTAACAGGGATTCTCAGCACAAGCCCAGTGAGGGCAGCCGGTGGTGTCCCCGTGTCACTGGGGAAGGAACCAAGGTGTGGAGAAGCAAGGCTATTTACCTCCAGGGGCGCGGCCAGCAAGTGGCAGAGCTGGGATTCGAGCCAGAGCTGTGTGCTCAGCCTCCCTGCAGACACACACGCACACTGATTTCTGGGTCCCTCAGGAGTGCTGGGCTTGGGGCAGGCCCCCAGCTCAAGGGGAGTGGTGTGTGAGCGAGGCACGAGGGTGGGAAGACAGCGGGACGTCTTTGGAGGGACAGTGGGGTTTCTGGCATGGGGGGCAGCAGGGGTCCACTACCACCCATGGGCCAAATCCAGCCATGGTCCCTGGGCTAAAGGTCATACAAGAAGCTAGAGCGGAGGCCACGTGTGGCCCACAAAGCGTGGGATAGCAGCCCTCCGGCTCTCTGTAGGGAGAGTAGCTGAGCTCTGATGCGGGGGGGGGGGGGGGGGGGGGGGGGGGGGGGGGGAGTGACACATCCCTGCGTCGTTCCAAGGGAGAGAGCGCTGAACTCTGACCACAGCAGGGACGCTCTCTCCGCTCAGGTCTCCGGAGCCAAGCAAGCCGTCGGCCCTGGGCAGCAGCGAGCATGCTGTCGAACCCGTGTCCCCGCCGGAGGGCATGGCCGAGCCCGGGCACCCCCGCAGCGCCATGTACCCGCTGCTGTACCGGGACGGGGAGCCGGCAGAGCCCAGGTACCTCTGGGGCACCCCATACCAGCCCTCCACCAGACACTCAGGACTCGGGCCCTTTGCCCAGCCTCAGCCCCCGCTCTGCAGCTGGGGGTTGATGAGGGCTTTAGTGTGCAGCCGAGGTCTCTGGGGCCTGCTGAGCAGATGTCCCAGCTTGAGGGGCCTCTGTGGCAGCTTCATGTGCCTTGGGCTGCGGTGTCTCCGCTCAGGCCAGCCCGCTGCTGCCAGCACTTGCTGAGGGCCTGAGAAGTAATG
Organism: Procyon lotor; assembly: GCA_028646535.1. Classification (NCBI taxonomy): domain Eukaryota; kingdom Metazoa; phylum Chordata; class Mammalia; order Carnivora; family Procyonidae; genus Procyon; species Procyon lotor. Next base: position 37,549 of record JAQQSY010000117.1, read on the forward strand.
AGCCAAATGTACTCGACCAATCAGGTAGATGGAGACAGAGAAAAAGGCCGGGTCCACAAGCCTTGGGAAAAGACATGGTCTGAGTGCACGTCCAGTTCCTGAGGCCCTTCAGGGGCCGTGCTGTCGCAGGTAGGCCAGGGTGACCCATCAGAGCAGCTGGGCCTCTCCAGAGACAGCCCGAACCCACGGGTAGGTGAACCACAGACAAGGTTGCAGGAGACGTGGTCCCTGAGAGGTGAAGGCAGAAGGCGTGGGGTAGGGAAAGCTTGGTTCTGAATTTCTAAGGCAGGTCAGGTGATGAGTGCCCCGTCGTCAAAGGTGTGCAAGCTCAGCCCTGAGCCAGCTGACCTGGGGTATCTGACCTTCGCAGCAGGATGGGCTCCAAGTCTCCAGGCAACACCAGCCAGCCACCGGCCTTCTTCAGCAAACTGACCGAGAGCAACTCCGCCATGGTCAAGTCCAAGAAGCAGGAGATCAACAAGAAGCTGAACACCCACAACCGGAACGAGCCAGAGTATAGTAAGCAGCCCCCCCCGGGGAGCAGGGCCCGTGGGGCTGGGGGCTGGCACGCTGCTAGGGCCCACGGGGTACTTTCCAAAGCTAGGTGGGCCCGCCTACCACCCCTCCCCTGGCCCTTCACCCCACGTTCAGGGAGCCCCGGGGTGGGGGGCCTCTCCCCTCGCTCTCGGTGCTGGACACACGGTGGGCACGCGGTGAATATTCGCACGAGTGATCCCGGCTCAGCCCCCATTCTGGGTACCAGGGATTGGGGCCCCGCCCACCCCAGGGCCCCGCGTGTCCCCAGCTCACTGTGCTCATCGTATTTGTGATTGTTCCCTCATTTGTGGGGCTACCGGACGTCAGTCCTAACTCTGCTCCCCACTGTTAGCGCAGCGGCCGGTGCATAGCACAGGACGCACCCGCCGCGGTCCCCGGCCGGGACTCGTTAGCTGGGGCGAGTCTGGGGCCATCGCAGAGGCTTTTCGGAAGCTTTCCAGGGCTGGAGCAGCCACCTGGCGGATAGTCCCCGGCCCAGGCTGGCAACTGCAGAGCCTGCCAAGTGCGGCCCGTGGGCCGGAGGTCGGCAGCCCCAGTGAGCCGCTTAGAGAAGCAGACTTCCTGGCCTGCCCCGGACGCTGAGTCTGCGCGGGTGCACCTCGCGCTGTGACCGGGTGGGGGAGGGCGGGGGCAGGTGGCTTCCCGGGACCTGCGGGCCTTACCCTCAGTCTTGTCCCCACCCCTCCAGATATCGGCCAGCCCGGCACAGAGATCTTCAACATGCCCGCCATCACCGGGGCAGGTAACTGTCCGGCCTGGGCTCCACGGCCCCGTCCCCGCTCTCCCCGTCCCCCCGATGCCTGCACGCTGGGGAGGTCGGGCTGCTGCGTGGGGTCTGGAGGGAGTGTGGCCTGGGAGGTCGCCGGGGCCTCACCCCAGCCACGGGCACGCAGATGGGAGACCTTTCTTAGTTCAAGCGTGTCCTTCCCTCTGGACTCCACGAACCCGGCACCGGGGGCATAGATTCACCCAGAAGGCTGGGGAGGCTTTGCAAGGGGTCTGCATTGGAATCACATCTCCTGGCGTGTTTAGTATAGAATCGGGGGCACACAAAACTATCTGGAAACAGCAGCTGTCTGCGGGGGCTCCCGGGGGGTCTGAGTGCGGACAGGGAGCGTGGGCTCTGTACACAGGCTTCCCTCAGGGTCCATGTGAGCACCTTATCGAGGGTCCCCTCCGGTTCACTCAAAAATTCAAACCCGCTGGGGGAACAACAAAGCTATAGAATGGAGATGGGTGAAAACACACAGGCCTTTTTAAACTAAAACCTCAGACTGCTGTGATGTTTGGGATTTTGGGGTACCCTCGGGGCTGGGTCCCCAGCCGCTGGTAGGGGCCACAGTGTTTCTGCTGCTGCCTGGAAGGCCCAGGGCAGGGCTTTAGGGCCTCGCCTCCCGAGGTCCCGCGTGAAGAGGTTGAGCACAGAGCAGAGCCAGAGCTGGTGCCCCCACGGGCGACCCCGCCTGGCAGGGGTTGGGGTGCGGGGTCATGTGCAGGGCCGTGTCCTTTGTGCCCTGGGCCTTCGGTGGGGGTCTGAGGCCAGGGGAGCAGGGGCAGCTGGACTGGCCTTCCCGGGGCCATCGGGACCTCAAGCCCTGGGAATGCGGTGAGCAAAGGACAACCGTTGGATTTTATCAGAGGGTCCTCCGGGCCTCCAAGTGGGGGTCTCCACGGGGGCTCGCCTACCTGTCTACCTGGACTAGACCCAGGGGCCCTCGCCGAGCCTCAGCACGGAGAAAACAATTTAGTCGAATCGCTGAAATGGTTAGAAATGGAAGTTTCCGGAACGTTGCAGTTCATGATACAGGCCGTGGACGCACAGGTTCTTGTGTCCACAGAAGCCCATGCGGTGCTGCGGCGTAAATCTGTGCTGAGGCTCCCGTGCAAATGCTATTCGACTTCTCTGTAAGAGGTTTGCGCGCCCACGCAGGCGTCCCCGGGCGCAGCCCCCCGTCAAAACCTTGCCTTGGTAACTGGAGGCGGTCGAGCTGCCTGCCTGGCACCATCCGGTCGCGCACCCGTGACCTTGGGTGGAAGGCTCGGGAACATCTGGGGTCGCCAGATGCGGCCCTACCAAGAAACTGCCGCGGCCTGTGCCCCTCACGTCATCTTTTGCCCTCAGCGCTGTTTTCTTAGTGCAGAAGAGCATGGGTATTTTTTTTTTTTACCCCAGTGCTCACCGCTGCTGGAAATACTGCTTTTTCTTGAGAGGTGTGGCTTTTTTTCCCACTCCTTATTTTTTTTGAAGTGCCAGTGAAACACGGCCAAGACACAGCTAAAAAGTGGCGAGGGTGTGTCCCTGGCTCTGACCAAATCTGAAGCTACAAGGAAGAAAACAGAAACAAAACGCGGGGAGCACAGCGTTGCCCAGGAGGGTGCTTCTCAAAGCCCCCAGGAAGCTTCCGTCTGTGGAGTTCACGGACGAGCCCCGCCCACCGGCCCCCTGCTATTCCTGCACTTGGCCGGGGTGCACATTTGGAAATCCGTGCAGTCATTGCCGGAGGACGGCAGGCAGGGGGGGCTTGAGCTTTGCGGGCAAAGTCTGGTTTAGCGAAAATGTAGAGAAGAGATGCGTCCCCAGGCTTGCCAGAGTCCCCAGAATGATCCCCAAGAAAGCGAGAAAGGGACAGACACCTGGTGAATGAAAAAGTCTGGATTCCCGTGGCTACGACAGAGCGGGTGTCTGCAGGGGTCTGTCGGGGCCCAGGCTGTTGACTGGGCCACGTGCTGAAGAGGCGGCCGGGCTGGGGTGGTCACGCGAGTGTCTCTAGCTCTGCCTTGTCCCCCGCGCGCACCGTAACCGCATGGCTGCGACCCCCACCTCACCATCCCGTCTCTGCACCTCTCTCTCCTCGGGGCTCCTGGGTGGGGGAGGGGCTGGGGAGGAGAGTTAGGCCCAGCACGGGGGGGGGGGGGCGGGGGGTGCAAGCGCTGAGGGTCCCAGACCTTGCGAGGGGTCACCTTCCCTCCCGGAGTCTCTTCCTCAGCCCTGGGGACCCAGGGTGGACCCCCCATGCCCGGTACGGAGCTCTGGCTTGACCTGGTTTCCCAGCTGTGTCTCCCCAAACCGGGCGACCCCTCCTCTGCCTTCCACCCCCGATGGACACACACGCACACACAAAGACACCCACACCCCTTCCCTGACTCCCTCTGCAAGGCCACTTGGAATATTCAAAGAGTAGCAGCCCCAGCTGGGATTTCGGGGTGGGAGTGGCGGCGAAGGGACTTCTGATTTCCCAGAGGGCAGAGTCGGAGAGACTTGGGGGTGGTCATCCGGCCTCCCAGCCCCCTAAGCCCCAGGCCCCGAGTCCGAGGGGGCCCCCCGCCCCATCACCAAGCTTCAGGAGAATAAGGGAGGGACAGGGAAATGAAGAAACATGTTGCTTTGCCGAAATGTGCTCACTGTGTATTCTCTCTTCTCCTCCCTCTCCCCTCTCTCTGCTTCTCTCTCCCTCCCTCCGTGTCCCTCCGGCCTCCCCGGCCCCTGTGTGTGTCTCTCTCCCAGGCCTCATGACCTGCAGAAGCCAGGCGGTGCAGGAGCATGCCAGCACCAACATGGGGCTGGAGGCCATTATTAGAAAGGCGCTCATGGGTAAATATGATCAGTGGGAGGAGCCCCCGCTCAGCGCCAATGCTTTTAACCCTCTGAATGCCAGTGCCAGCCTGCCCGCTGCTATGCCCATAACCGCTGCTGACGGACGGAGCGAACACGCACTCACCTCGCCAGGTCTGCAGGCCTCCCCGCCTCGGTCCTCCAGCCCCGCCCGCCCCGTCTGTCCCCACTCCCGGTGTCATTAATCTTGTGCCTCCGCGTTCCTCTGACCGACCCCCTCCAGCTTTGGAGCTTGTGACTTCATTTTTGTGCGTGTTTGACGTGGGTCTGGAGTTGGCTAATCCCCATCGGGGCCCCGGCCCTCCCCTTGCCCACTAGGTCCAAAGGAGCTGCTGCTTTTCTAAAAACACTCACTGCGGTCCGAGCCCTGCCCTGCCTTCCCCCCCCTGCTGGACACAGGTCCCCGGGAGGCCCGCATCCAGGCCCGTTTTGTGTCTCCTTGGAGATGAGGCTAGAGCAAGGACCCACCTCTGTGTGGATCAGGGTGACCCCTCCCGACAGCCAGGCCCGTGGGCCCATCTGCTGGGGCCTTCGTGTGGGACCTTGGCTGGCCTGGGACCTGATGGGGAGGACACCCGGGTCTGTGTGCGAGCCCCACACTCCGACGAGTCGGGGAAAGCAGAGGGGCCAGCCCCCCCTCTGCCGCAGGACCCGATCAATACTTCACGTGTCTGAGCACAGAGACCTTGGGCCCGTTTGTCTGACCCAGACAGTCTGGTCCCAGGAAGTTTCTGGACTTAGTGGGGGCCCAGGCCTGGCCTCAGGGGTCCCAGCTTCTTTGCAGAGGGCCTCCAGCCTTCCCAGCCCCAGCACAGTCCTGGGACAATGGTCAGGGTCAAGCCAGAGGCCCGAGGTTTCATGCTCAGGGTGTCAGCCCCTGGGTGGGTAGGTGGGCCTCAGGGCAGCCTTAGGGGCCTCTAAAGTAGTTCGACCCAGTCCCCTAGTAGAAACCCCCTTCTAGAATCAGGCCCAGGGCTGGATTTGTCCATCTGGTCGACCTCGGTGTCCCGGTGGGGCCGAGCTGCCATCCTTCCCCTCCGTGGGGGCCCAGGAGGCAAACAGCCAGGGCCTCACCCCCACCCCCCAGTGTGAATGCTGTCTTCACAGTCCAACGTGGCCCTTTCCCGTGTGTCCCCCTGCAGGTGGTGGCGGGAAGGCCAAAGTCTCTGGCAGACCCAGCAGCCGAAAAGCCAAGTCCCCGGCCCCGGGCCTGGCGTCTGGGGACCGGCCACCCTCGGTCTCCTCAGTGCACTCGGAGGGGGACTGTAACCGCCGGACCCCGCTCACCAACCGCGTGTGGGAGGACCGGCCTTCATCCGCAGGTGGGCATCCGGGGCTGGGGCCCTGCTGGCTGTCAGCCTGCCGGGTGCACTGGTCGTCGGGGCTGGGGCTGCCCGAGCACCTACTGTGTGCAGAGTGCATGGTCTGGCCTTGTCCAAGGAAGCTGACGTGGGTTCAGGGGAGCCCCGGGCCGAGGGGCAAGGAGGCCCCCGCTGGGCTAGGCCCCAGTTGGCCAAGGCAGGTATCGGTGAGCAGAGACGAGCAGTTCTGAGGAAGCTCGCAGGAGTTAGGATGGATTGGGACAGTGGCCAGACGGGGGAGGCCGAGGCTCGGTCCCCAGTGTGGCAGACGCATGGGCCCGTGGGGGCTCCCCAGCTCACGGAGCCTCCTGACGGCCTCTCCTGGTCTCTCCGGCAGGTTCCACGCCATTTCCCTACAATCCCCTGATCATGCGGCTGCAGGCGGGCGTCATGGCCTCCCCGCCCCCGCCCGGCCTCCCCGCGGGCAGCGGGCCCCTCGCCGGCCCCCACCACGCCTGGGACGAGGAGCCCAAGCCGCTGCTCTGCTCGCAGTACGAGACGCTGTCCGACAGCGAGTGACTGTCAGAATGGGGTGGGGGGCGGCGCCGGGGCCCAGCGAGTGGCCAGAGCAGCCGGGCAAGGAGCGGGGCAGCCGCCGACTCCCCCAGCCGAGGAAGGAGCCCCCGAGTCTGCCTGCACGCCCGTCCGTCCGTCCAGAGCCGGCATCCTTGCCTGTCTAAAGCCTTAACTACGACTCCCGCCCCGGGCTGGTCCTGTGCAGTGACCTTACTCAGGGGATGTTTACCTGGTGCTCGGGAGGGGAGGGGCCGGGGAGGGGGCGCGGCGGTGCGTGGCGGCCACACGCACGCAGCTGGGGCGGCCAGGGACCCAAAGCAGGATGGCCACGCACCTCCCACGCCACTGCCTCCCCCCTTAACACATTTGGAACCAAAGTCGAAACTGAGCTAGCAGCCCCCGCACCCTCCCTCCGTCCCCATTCCGCTTCTCGCTCTGGACAGACGGACGCGGGCCCTGTCCAGCCCCCAGCGCTCTCGTCCCGGTCCCCATGGACTGCCCCAGCCAGCGAGACTGCGGGAAACCCAGCTGGGCCGCACGGGCGGGCGAACGGGCCGGGTGTGGTCTGGGGCGAGCGGACGCTCCGAGGAACTGGACTGTGTGTCTCCCACGGCGTTGCC
>JAQQSY010000118.1:0-19865 GCA_028646535.1 Procyon lotor
TCTTAGATATCAGACCTTTGTCTGTAGTGTCATTGGCGAATATCTTCTCCCATTCTGTGGGTTGCCTGTTTGTTTTGTTTATTGTTTCCTTTGCTGTGCAGAAGCTTTTTATCTTGATGAGGTCCCAAAAGTTCATTTTCGCTTTTATTTCCTTTGCCTTTGGACACATGTCCTGAAAGAATTTGCTGTAGTTGATGTTGAAGAGATTACTGCCTATGTTCTCCTCTAGGATTTTGATAGATTCCTGCCTCACGTTGAGGTCTTTTATCCATTCTGAGTTTATCTTCGTGTATGGTGTAAGAGAATGGTCAAGTTTCATTCTTCTACATAGAGCTGTTCAATTTTCCCAGCACCATTTATTGAAAAGACTGTCTTTTTCCACTGGATATTGTTTCCTGTTTTATCAAAGATTATTTGACCATAGAGTTGCAGGTCCATATTTGGCCTCTCTATTCTGATCCACTGGTCTATTTGTCTGTTTTTGAGCCAGTACCACGCTGTCTTGGTGATCATTGCTTTGTAGTAAAGCTTGAAATCTGGCAATGTGATGCCCCCCAGCTTGGTTTTTCTTTTTCAGCATTTCCTTAGCAATCCAGGGTCTTTTCTGGTTCCATACAAATTTTAGGATTGTTTGTTTCAGGCCTTTGAAAAAATCCAGTGGAGTTCTGATCAGGATGGCATTGAAAGTATAGATTGCTCTGGGCAATATAGACATTTTAACAGTGTTTATTCTTCCAATCCAGGAACATGGAATGCTTTTCCACCTTTTTGTGTCTTCTTCAATTTCTTTCATGAGTGTTCTGTAGTTCTTTGAGTACAGATCCCTCACCTCTTTGGTTAGGTTTATTCCCAGGTATCTTATGGTTTTTGGTGCTATCATAAATGGAGTAGATTCCCTAATTTCTCTTTCCACAGTTTCATTGTTAGTGTATAGGAAAGCAAGTGATTTCTGTGCATTGATTTTGTATCCTGCCACATTACTGAATTGCTGTATATGGCCATAGTGGCCATTGCTGCTATGAACATTGGGGTACATGTGGCCCTTCTTTATGCTGCATCTGCTTCTTTGGGGTAAATACCCAGTAGTGCCATGGCAGGGTCATAAGGTCGCTCTATTTTTAATTTCTTGAGGAATCTCCACACTGTTTTGCAAAGTGGCTGCACCAGCTTGCAATCCCACCAACAGTGGAAGAGGGTTCCCCTTTCTTCACACCCTCTCCAACATTTGTTGTTGACTGTCTTGTTGATTTTGGCCATTCTAACTGGTGTAAGGTGGTATCTCAGTGTAGTTTTGATTTGAATCTCCCTGATGGCTAAAGATGATGAACATTTTTTCATGTGTCTGTTAGCCATTTTTATGTTTTCTTTGGAGAAGTGTCTGTTCATGTTTTCTGCCCATTTTTTGATGTGATTATCAGTTTGGTGAACACTCTAAATGATATCAGATGATAAACAAAAGGGGGCAGACTCAAACACCACAAACCAAAATGACTCCATGACTCCACACACACACACACACACACACTCACACACACACACACACAGACACACAGACACACACACACACACACACACAGACACACACACACAACACACCCAAGATCACCACACAGAGTGCACCTAGGCAACACATACCACACGTGTGCCATAAACAAATGTCTGGCTTAGCCCTTGTAAACACACACCTATAGCAGACCTAGGGAACACACACCAGCTTCACTAGACACAGAGCCCCATGAAACCTACAACGCACCACATGCACTTACTCTACTCACACCAGCCCATAAGCATACACCGCAGACATACAGCATACACACATATTTCAGTTATCTCCCGTGCAACAATCACCCTCCAAAGGCCCTATATATTAAAACATACACTTCAGCTACCCAGTACGTGAGGTTACACAAACAGACAAACTCCCACACACAAAAGGCCCTTACCTTCCAGAAACTTGCACGCACTACACACCCCCACACTCATACCTCATAGCCAGGACACTCGCTATGTCTGTACAACACAAAACCATTTGTAACGCCACAGTACACAGAACACATTTTTGGGAGAAAAAAATAAAAGAATACGCTTATAGCTGAAGAAGTAGAGCAATTTCAGAAGGTACAACTTTCAATCTCTTCATTATGAGTGCAATCCTATTCTCGACACATGAAGCAAAATCATGTGGTACTCTATATTTATATGTAAACATATTTGTCATTTTTAGCAGCCATCCCCAAATAAAAGGAGAATGAAGAGAGAAAATGAAGGTCTCTCCTAAAACAGAAATCTGAATATCTGAGAAAAAAATGTTGTGTGACGGGAGAGTGTGGTGTTTAGGTATGTGTACTCTATGAACGTTGTGTGGATGGTGTATGTGTCGTAAGGGTGTGCTGTATGTGCTTTGTGTTGGTGTAAGGTGTATGTGTGTCATGTGTGTGATGGATTAGTGCCATGCCTGCAGGCTTTGTGTGGTGCATTGGTGTGTTTTTGGTGTATGCTGTTGGCGTGGGATCAAAGAGTGTCAGTGTCTGCTGTTTTGGTGGTGTCTATGAGGTGCATTTGTATGTGTTCTAGGCAATGCGACAATGGCATGTGTGCCCTGATTGCATGGCTATTTGTCAGTGCAATAACCACAGGACTTTTCATAACAGACATAGCAAGGCAGGAAGGTCATCATTTTGGGGGCTATGGGACACCCATTATTCGCCCTTATCACAGAAACAAAGTGAGACTTCATCCAAATCTTAGAAGATGCACTGTGAATGAGAACTTGTCTCCTCCACCCTGAATGTTTGTACTGCATGTGGTGTGTGTTGGCGCTGTGGGGGTGGCAGGTGCTGTAGGGGTGATGGGACTGTGAAGGAGGTGTTGCGTATGTTTGGTGTCCTTTCAGTGTGTGCATGTGTCCTAGGAGTGTTGTGTGAGTTGTTCATGTGTTTTCATGATATATGTGAGAGCATGGTATGTGGGCGGTACCTGTCTGTGTGGGACTTACCTGTGTTGGTGTTGTATGTGCGGTGTGACTCTTATGCCTCATGTGTGTTCTGGTTCTGGAATTTCTTTGTGGTATGTGTGTATGCCATGTGGATGGTGTTTTGGGGATTCTTGGGTATTTAGTCTCCATGTACTTGTGAGAGTGCACATGTGCTGTGTGTGATTATGTGGTGTACGTGTGAATATCTCTGTGGCGTTGTGTGTGTGCATATGGCATGAGTGGTGTGTCATTTGGGTAGCGTTTTGCTAGTTCCATGTACAATGTGTCTGTGTGCTTTGGAAGTGCATGTGTGACACCTCTGTGTGATGGGATTACAAGTGTGATGGGATTACAAGTGTGAGGACTTGTGGGCCTGTGTGATGTCTGTGGTTGCCTGTGTGTGTGGGGGGTATGAGTGTCGTAGTTTCTGTATATGTGCTATGCCTGTCTGTAGGCTTTGTGTTTTGGTCCATGTGTGCATGTTATGTATGTGTTGTTCCTGTGAGGTGTATGTGGGAATTTTTTGTGTGGTGTTGGTGTGGCGACTGTTTGGCTCGGAGGTGTGACTGTGGCATCTTTAGTGTCTGTGATTTTGTGGAGTGTCAGAGTGTTTGTGCCCTCTGTGTGATTTGTGGTTGGGTGTGTGTATGTGCAATATCTATGTTCCATGTTGCTGAAGTATACGTGTTAAGTATATTGTCCATTTGGGTGTGACTGTTGTTGAGAGGTAGGTGAAATGTGTGTGCATGCCATGGGCTTGCTGTGTATGATTTTGGGCTGTTGTGAGTATAGTAGCTGGGTGGCATTGATTGTGTGTGTTGTATGTTTGTGTGTGTGTACTGCAGCTGGTGTGTGTTCTGTAGGTCTGTTATAGGCATATGCTACAAGAGTCCTGTGAGCGGTTTGTGGGTGTCCCACGTGTGGTGTATATTGGGTATATGTAGTGTGATTGGTTATCACGTGTTTGTTTGTGTGTTTGTGCATGTGGTCTTGATGTGGTGTGTGTAGTGTGTGGATATTCCCTGTGTGCTCTGTGTGCTGGGGGAGTGCAGTTTTGAGGTCTGTGTTGGAGTTGTAAGACTGTGATGGGACTGTGAAGGAGGTTTTATTTATTTTTCATGTATTTTCTGTTTGTGTGTCCTAGGAGTGCTGTGTGTGGTGTTCATATGTTTTCATGATACATTTTTGAGTGTGGTAGTGGGAGGTACGTGTGTGTGTGTGTTTGTGTGTGTGTGTGTGTGTGTGTGACTTACCTGTGTTGTTGTTTTATGTGTGGTGTGACTTTAGGAGTAAGATGTGTTCCGTTTCTGGAATTTCTTCTGTTATGTGTATTTGTCATTTGGGTGGCATTTTTTGGGCTCCTGTATATTTATTGTCTGTGTGCTTGTATGAGTGCTTGTGTGATGTCTTTGTGTGATTATGTGGTGAATGTGTGATGTGTGTGTATGTGTATTTCATGGGTGATGTGTCTTTCACATTTGTGGTGTGCTTGTCTGTAGGCTTTGTGGGTGTGTTGTTCAGGTGTGAATATTACATACTTTTTTGTGTGAGGTTTGTGTGTGAGTGTTTTTTGTGGTATAGCCGTGAATATGTTGCCTGTGAGGTGTGAGAGTCAGGTGTGTAGTGCCTGTGAGTTTTTGTGCATTATGGGCTGTATTGCTTTCTGTGTGTGTGTGGTTAATGTGTGTATGTTTGTAACATCTATGTACTGTTTAGCTAACGTAAATTTGTTAAATATATTAGGCATTTTGGGTGTGACACTTGTATATGAGGTAAGTAAAATGTATGTGTATGCTGTATATCTGCTGTGTATGATTTTTGGCTGGTGTGGGTGTAGTAGGTGTGTGATGTGCATTCTGTATGGTGCATTTGGGTGTGTGTGTAGTGAAGCTGGTGTCTGTTCTCTTGGTCTGTTATAGGTGTTTCCTATAGTGTCATGTGAGAAGTTTGTGTGTGGCCCATGTGTGGTATATGTTGCCTGTGTGCATTCTGTGTGGTGATCTCGTGTGTGTGTGTGTGTGTGTGTGTGTGGTGTCGATGTGGTCAATGTGCATATTTCCTGTGTTTTCTGTGTGCCAGGGAAATACATTGTTTAGGTATTCGTTCTCTGTATGAGCAGTGTATGAATGGTGCACGTTTCATATGGGTTTGCTCTATATGTCGTGTATAGGTGTATGGTATATGTGTGCTGTGGGTGTGATGGATTGGTGCATTGTGCATTGTGTATGTGTGTGTGTGGTGTGTGTGTGTGCTATTGGCATGTGATGGAAATGTGTCAGAGTCTGAGGTTTTTGTTGTGTCTGTGAGGTGTGCATTTGTATTTGTTATAGGCAATGCAACAGTGGCTTGTGTGCCGTGACTGTAGGGCTAATCGTTAGTGCACTGACCACAGAACTTTATGCAGCAACTGTATAGAGAAGGGAGGGCCATCGTTTTGGAGAGTTATCAGACACCCATTATGTGCACTTAACACAGAAACCAAGTGAAACCTCATCCAAATCTTGGAAGATGCAGTATGAGTGAAAGCTCCTCTCATCACCCCTGAATGTGAGCCAAACATAGTTAGAAATATGGAAGGTTATAGGAATGCCTAGTAAGAGGATCCACACAGGAATGCAAACAAGAAAAAATAAACTTTAAAAGGAGAGAAATAACTTTGTCCGATCTTGCCACAGGAATGAGGCCACCTCCCACCCAAACCCTGCATTTTGGTTTACACACAAATATTTTCTGCTGAATCTCTTGGCACCTGAAGTTTCCAGATGCCCCAACTGTTCTGAATCCAAATTTGGAGTGGCACTCTGGTGCAGCATAAATACAGTCTTGAGAACTTTGTGTGAGTCTCCACTTTAAAGCAAGGAGATTGCTCTGAGACATGGGCTTGTCATGGTCCCTTGGGTTCATCTCGTTTCTGATAAAAAGAAAAGGGTATGGTCACTCAGTTAGCTCTGTGGGTTAAGTATCTTACTCTTGGTTGCAGTGGTGTTCATGATCTCATGGGTTTTGGGATGGAGCCCCTTGTTTTTGTGTCTGCTCAATGGGGAGTCCACTTGAAGATTCTCTCATTCTGCCCCTCCCCCAAAGCATGTGCACTCTACATCCCATCTCTCTCCAAAAAATAAATAAGGTTCAGAATGGAGCTACTAGCACAATCTCCAAAGGAGCTTGTTTTCTCAGGAATGGGAAACACTTCTGGGCTGAGGCAAAGGGTAATCTCCCCTGGCTACATCAGTTAGAGATGTCAGCAAGAGACTTCATTCTTCTTTTAGAAATAGAAGGGAAACTTGTGGCCTTGGATATTTCTCCTGCTCTTTAAGTCAGTGAATAGAGACAGCAATAGTTCAGGGGAAGCAGGTGAGTCCTCTCTGTTGATGGTCATGTGTTTGGAACTGGGTCTTTCATCAATATTCATTGCCTATGCTTTTTCTGCCCTCACCAGAACCTGGAGAACACTCTGCCTGTCCTCGCAATGTGGTCTTCAGAACAGAAGCATCTCAGTGAGTCAAAGAATAGAGCAAGCTGACCACCCATTACGGGACTAATACCATCCAACGAAGCAGCCTGCAGTTACAAGAAAGAGCACCCATTCCTCTGGTGATATCAGACACTGGTTGCTTTCATGTAGCACAGGACCAGAACAGAAGCTTGCCACCAACCACTGAGTGGTGGCTGTGTGAGTGACAACTACATATCCCATGAATGTGAGCCAAAGACTAGTTGGAAATACAGTAAGCTTATGAGAATGGCTACCAGGAGGGCCAAAGTTCACCATTCCGATGGGAATGAAATAAATTTGGCAGGAGGTTTAACCTTGTTTCCCTTTGCTACAAAATTGTGCTCAGTTGTCTCTGAAAACCTCTGGCACAGCCTATGCACAAACATCCTATACTGACATATTAAATCCCTAATCCCTCCCAATGTCCATGTATTTCTGAGACCAAATGGCATCGGATCTTGTGACCCAACCTAACGCACAGACCCAAGGCCTTAGCAGCACTCCCAGTTTTAAAGAGAGAATATTGATATGAGACTCGGGATCTGAGTGAATGGCCTCAAGGCTGAACCTAGTATGGAAAAAGAACCAATGGATGCAAGTGGCTACAGAGGGCCAGAGTTCTTCAGTAGAGGTGAGTATGTGAAAATGTTGACAAGGATGTGACTAACACAATTTCCTAGTAAGCAAGCCCTATCAGGACTAAGGAACACCTGTGGGCTTGGGCAAAGGGAACCTCCATTGGATACACCTGGGAGCCCTGTCAGCAAGAGGCCTGAATTCTTGGTGCCAAAAGAAAGAGGAAGCTCCTGGCTTTGGCCCTTTTTCCTGTCCTTCTCACCTATACAGTGAGTATAGATAGGAGTGGCTCAGGGATAGCAGGGGTGCTTTAGGCAAGCAACTCTCAAGTATTTTTAACTGGGACTCAGTGTAGTATTCTAGGCCAGGGCTCTAGCTGGTCAGGCCAAGCCGTGAAGTGTCCTGTGTATGGGTAAACTATCTTCTCTTCCTAATGAAGGCATGTCAGTCAGCCAGGGAGGGAGACAAGCTGGGTACATATCATCAGGCTGACTCCAGCCAACCCAGAACTAAGCAGGGGTGTGTGTGTGTGTGTGTGTGTGTGTGTGTGTGTGTACTTACTATAGGAGTAACATGTATTGGTGGTTGTGGTGGGGTGCGTGTGTCTAGTCAGTGTTGTTTGAGTGTGATGTGAGTCTGCTAGGTGTACTGGATTCTGTGGTGTTTGTAGGGTGTATGTAGGTGTGTTGAATATGTGTCTGTGTGTGGTAGAGGTGTTCTGTGTGTGAGTGTGTGCAGTTCGTGAGTGGTATGTATTTGGTGTATATTTTGTGTGTTGAACGTGTGGTTTGTGTGGGATGGAGATGGGTTTTCTATGGTTTATGTTTAGTATTTCTGGAGTATATACGTGTGGGCATATGTGTGATGTGTATGTGTGATATACATGCAATGTGTGTGGTGTCTGTGTTGTGCGTGGACTGTGTTCATGGTGTACATGTGGTGTGGTTTTGGGTGGTATATGTGTGTTGAGTGTGCTGTATCTATGGTGTGTGCATTGTGTGTGTGTTGTAGGCTTTTTTGTGGGCTGTGTGTGGTATGCTCATGGCAGATGCATGGTGTACGTGGTGTTTGGTGGTGTACATTTGGTGTTTGTGTTGTGCATGTTTGGCCTCCTTTTTAGTGGTATAAATGTGAATTTTGGCTATATACATGGTGTGTGTTAGTACATGGCCCATGCATATGTAGTATAGGCATGTAATTGCTGTAGTGCAGTGTGCCTTCTATTGTATAAAAGATTTACATGTGTTTGTTTTTGTGTGGTTTCAGTGTGTACATTGGCTTATGTTTGGTGTGGGTGTCTGAGATGCCTAAGTTGAATTTCTGTGGTAAGCATGTGGTGATGTGAGGCGTGGGTGAGTGATAGAGTTGTGGCATCTAGACAATGTATGAGGGCTGTGTGCATGTTGGAAGTGTGGTCATCTTTTGGTTGCATCCAGTGAGTGTGAGAGGAATATGTGTGGTGATTGTCTATAGGTGTGTGTTGTGTATTTTTGGTATTGTGGTGTTTTCATGTTTTGCCTCTGTGCGGTGGGTATTTGTGATATGTGTTATGTGTGGCCTATGTGTACTGTGTGTGTTGAATTGAGTGGTGTGTAGGGTCTTTATGATGTGAGTAGGTGTGTGTGGTGCTGTGATATGTGTCATGCCTGCGTTGTTTGAGATTTGTCTGTGTGGACCATGGGTCAGCTCTGTGTGGTATGAATCTGTGGTGTGTGTGTTCTACAAGTGGGATCAAATTGGGATGTGTGTGGTGTTTTTGTTGGCCAATGTGTATATGGCATGTGGTGTGTGTTGGTGCTGTGGGGATGGTGGGTGGGGTAGGTGTGATGGGCTTGTGAAGGAGGGTTGTTTATATTTGGTGTCCTTTTGGTGTGTGTGTGTCCTAAGTGTTGTGTATGTGTTTATGTGTTTTCAAGGTACATTTGTGAGTATGGTATGTGGGTGGTATCTGTCAGTGTGTGACTTTCCTGTGTTGGTATTGTATATGTGGTGTGACTCTTACGTGTAATGTGTGTTCCCTTTCTGGAATTTCTTTGTGATATGCATGTTTGACATTTGTTGGTGTTTTGAGAGTTCCTGTGTTTATAGTGTCACTGTAGTTGTGTGATGGGTTGTAAGGTGGCTACTTGATTGCATGACCCCCAGGGGCTATATATATGAGATAAATCACTAAATTTTACCTTTGAAAATAATAAGACTGTATATGTGATCTAATTATAATTTAAATTTTGAAAACAATCCTGCAGATGTCTATTGGTGAGCGACCCTCCTTCATGGAAGGAGATGCTAAGCAGAGAAGCAGGAAAAAAAGAGTCTTCTCTTTGATTGAAGACAAAGCTACACCTGAAACTAATGAAAAAATGTGTGTCACCTCGGTTTTAATTAAAAAATTGTAAGGAAAATAAAGATACCCATAAAACAGATGATTATCCAAAAATTTAAAAATATGACATCAACAAAAATAACCTTTACTAATCTTATGGTATTTTCCCATCTAGTCTGTTTCTCATCTATATATTTACTGATTTGGGTGGCTCTCCATTTGAGCAGTTGTCATCCACTGATGGGAGGATTCTTTACAGTGGGAGGCCTAAGTTCCTTCCTGATGTTCTCTAACCTGGATCTGTAAGAGAGTTGCAAGAAAAATAGTGGACCTTGGGTTCATACCAAATGTTACATTGGGTTCTTCTTTGTCCTAGATTCTTGGGTGTGCAGTTTCCAGCATTTGAGGCTTTCTGGGGCTCAAGGAGTTCATGCTATCAAAGAGTACTAAAATATCTCTGAATTCCTGTTTGGGGCCAGCTGCTAAGAAGTGCCCTAACAGTGAGAGACATTTACCAGGTTTTTCAGTGTTGTCCCCCTCAACAGTGCTGTGCCTTTTAGATCAAAATCTGTGAGCTGATTGGACAGTTTAGACTTTCCAAGTGGTTTTTACACTAACGGCTAGGTCAAAGTTTGGCTTCCATGTGACCACTGAAGCCACCTTATAATGATTGTGTTTGGGATCTCTTCACACTCATGAGGTTCAGAAATCTACACAGGCCTTGGAAAGACCTTGAATAGTTTTTACTGAACACATGGCTCAAAGCTACCCTTGTCAGCGTGGTGAGTGCAATTGAGTACCTCAGAATATCAGCATGGGGCCCCACATCTGCATTCACATTTTGGCATTTCCACTTAAAAGTTTTGTGCTTGGGCACATTCATCTTTGTGCTTCAGTTTCTCCATCTGAAGAGTGCCATTAGCAAGCAAACCCCTACTTTGGTGGTGGGGTTTGAGTGGTTCTTGGGAGTAAAGCATGATGTGTAAACGCACAGGAACTTAGAGGTGAAATATCTTCTTTGAGTTCCTAGAACATAACAGAACCCAGAGCTGCATTCAAGCCCTGGGGTCCAAGCTCCCAGGTCAGCACTTTTTCCATGACCTGTAGCTGCTTTGTCTAAAAATGACAACTTTATACAGAGACTGGGAGGAGTGCAAGATGGTGGAGAAGTAGGAGACCCTATTACAACCGGTCCTCTAAAGTGAGCTGGATATCTACCAGAACACACTGAACACCCAGGAAATCAGCCTGAGAGGTAAAATTTTTCACTTCTGGATCTCTACAGTAGCAGAAGGCATCAGTGAAGAGGTAAAGCAGAGTGGGAACACTGAAATGTATATCGGAGGATAAACATAAGGGAGAGGGAGCCACCTGAAGCAACCCAAAGAAAGTAATATCCCAAACAAAAGTGCCCTGTGGTTGAGGACCAGCATTAACTTAGATCCTGATTGAAAACACTTAAAAAGAGCCAAAGATCTTAAAGAGCAACTAGTGGAAGTGCATGGTCATGGACACAGGCCTAAACCCACATTCCCAGGAAGGACACTACCACAGTGACCACCCGAGTCAAAGAGAGACCT
Source organism: Procyon lotor (assembly GCA_028646535.1). Lineage (NCBI taxonomy): Eukaryota > Metazoa > Chordata > Mammalia > Carnivora > Procyonidae > Procyon > Procyon lotor. The sequence goes on from JAQQSY010000118.1 coordinate 10,950, forward strand.
GTGGGGGGTCAAGTGCGTGGTTCACGAACCTGCAGCTTTCCGCTCCTTGCACCATTTCATGGGCTAGGCACACTTCTGCAAATGCCTTAGAGAGCCTGGTGTGGTCCATGAGCCTGCAGCTTTCCTCTCTGTGCACCACTCTGTTGACTGGGTGCACTCCCAGAAGCCCCTAAGAGACTGGGTGAGAGCCCAAGCAGGTGGTCTTTAGGACCTTGGGACTCTAGGACCTCCACTGCTTGCCACAAGGTAGGGGCACTCTAGTCTGGCCCCTAAGAGAATGCTGCCAGATCTTGGGCAGGAATCTGAGCACACCTGGCACGGGCCAGGAGCCCAGAGAGCAATCCGGGCAACAGCAGCCACCAGAGTTTATCAGATAATTATCACTCACGGATTTGGTCATCCAAGGGTGCAGAGGCTAGCAAGGGCCTTATGGGACCACTGGGGGTGGTGGCTGGGGGTGTGCACGGCCTGTGGGAGGCTATAGTGTGAGCAGAGTTTGCAAAGGGGGAGTCTGTGAATTCTGGAACACCCAGAGGGGAGCAGACTGAGGCTTCTCTGTGACGCAGAGGTCTAGGTACAGGCAGATTCCTTAATTGGACCCTCCAGAAAGGCGCAAAAAGTTGCAAATGAACAAAAACCTCCAGAGAGCAAAAACCTGAAAAACCAGTTTCCACAGAGCCCAGCCCCCAGATACCTAGCAGGGTGACTAAACCCAAGCACGACTGACTGTAAAACAAAGCAGCAGCACCCCCAGAAGACAAGCCAAAAACAAGAGGACAATAACCACCAGGTCCCCATAAAACTTTAAAACCCCAGCATCAGGGGAAATCAATATATTAAGCTCCCAATTATAACCTAAAACCTGTATATTTTATAGATACAAGTTTTTCTTTCTTTTTTTTCTTTTCACTCTTTCTCACAGTTCTTGGTTTTCAAAATTTTTCCCCCAGATATGTTTATTTTGGTTTCTTTTTGTTACAAGATTAATTGTTCATGCACCACACCCAGTGCTCCATGCAGTACGTGCCCTCCTCAATACCCACCACCCAAACTACTTAACATTAAAACTAGAGGGTTAATACAATGATAAACCCAGGAAGACCCAAAATAACTTTCCTTGCCCCCATCGAGGAGTTATAACCACCCTCTCATCTTATCCTTCTGTCAGTGTTTCTGTGTATTTATTTTTGTTCTGGTATTATATAAATCTTATTCCTGGGGTTCAGTATGACAAGGTTCTTTTAGTTCCTGTCATTTAATTTTGTCAGTCTTTATATTTCTTCATGTTTGTTTATATGCCTTATAAAACTTATTTTTCAGGCCAATTCTGGCTGGGATTTCTTTTTTTTTTTCTTTCTCTCTCTTTCTCTCTCTTTCTCTCTCTCTCTCTCTCCCTCTCTCTTTTTATTCTTTCTTTTTGGTGGTGAAGTCCAGTTGCTCCAAAACCTTCAAGGATGCACCCTGCCTGGATCATGGGTGATATATTCATCTATACATCTTCTCATCCACTTATCAAAATGACTAGGAGAAAATCTAATGGGAAAACTCAGAGACTGCACCCTCTCTCTCAGAACTATTGGAAATCAACATAAATGTTAGGACCAGCTTAGCTACTGTTGTTTATTGGCTCCCTTCCAAGAATCACCTGGTATCAGTTCCTGGTATTGGTTCCTGGTAACAGGGCCAGAAAATAAAGGTGAGCCAAATGAGTGGAAACAGCCATGGGTGGAAACAAAACAAAACACATGCACAACTCCTAGGCAACTACGTGACTATGGTCAACTTGCAGTTTGCAGTTTTTGTCTATAAAATCTAGCCTGTAAGACTAAGCAGTGTCACTCTCTCCATAGAGACGGCCCTGACCAGTCAGCATAGTTCTCAATGCTTGGTGTGGAATAAAGCTTTGCTTGACCTTCGCTTTGTATCAGACTCATTCCTTTGATCACGGACCCTAACATTTGGAGGCTTGTCTGGGATCAAACGATGAGACTGAGCCAGGATTAGAATTTCTGGGAAAAGCCTCTGGAGGTAAGATCTTGAGATCCCATTCTGTGAGATCCTGTTCTGTCTGTGTGTTTGCAGAGCTCCAGGGGTATGGCTCACCAGGGAGAAACTGGACACAGTATAGCTTCCCAGGGCTGGGATTGATGCAGGGATGCCCCATCTCTCCATCTGGGGATTGCCAGGGGGTTCGAGGCCCCCTAGGCTGTCAGGGAACCAAGAAAATCCCCATCAGTGGCAGGTTGTGTTTTTGAGTTGAGATTATATCTTGCACATCCTTAGAATTGATATCTGGTCGAGGAAGGGCCTCTGGGTCTGCAGTTGTCCTTGTCTTGTCTTTTTGTTGTCTGTTGTGTTATTTGTTGTGTTTGAAGAAATGGGGACAAGCAAGGAGTAAGGGACCTGTGACACCCCTGAGTCTTGTTCTCCAGCATTTTAAAGATTTTCAAGGTAAAGCCACCCAGTCAGGTGACAAAGTTTATCCAGGAAAACTAAAAACACTCTGCCAGTTGGAGTGGCCCGCTTTCTCCACAGGATGGCCACTGGAGGGAACATTCACCTTGGCTCAAATCTACTCTACCTCATGGCCTGGTGATACCTGGTGGAAGAGCCACCAGTGTGGCTCAATCCTCACCTTCCCCCTACTAACAGAACCATTTCTCTCCATCTAGGCAGATCAGATCACCAAAACCAGAACAGAAAGATGAGGAGGAACCAAGGAAGACCATCCTGCCTCCATCGGATGTGGAGGACGTGGAATCTCCCCCTTTTTATCCATCCCATAGACCTGACTCTCGGTCCCAAGACAACCTTACCAGTCCACCTCACATGCGATCGGGATCCGCCTATGGGACCACTGAGCAGAAAGACCGCTCTGATCCTTCCCCTTCCCCTTCCCTCTACCCCACTGGTTCTATCAGCACTGACGCTGCCTCTTTGTGAGGTGGCTCCACCGGATGGGAGAGGGCATCCCCACCTAACCTATATCCCTTTATCCTCTTCTGATATCTATAACTGGAAGGCCCAACATAAATCCTTCTCTGCCCACCCTCAGGATTTAATTAGTCTCTTGGAGACTGTCTTTCTTACCCATCAGCCCTCCTGGGTGGATATTCAGCAGCTCCTTATGGCCCTCTTTAACGTGGAAGAGAGGGATTGTATTATGCAAGAGACCCATAAGGTGACAAATGAGAGACTTGGCCAGGACCTCGATCCCTGGCGGATGGAGAACTACTGCCCAAACGAACCCTCCGACTGGAATCCAAACTCCAATGAAGGTAAGGAGAGCCTATATTTCTACCCCCAGGCTCTGCTGGGAGGCCTCCATGCAGCTATGAGGGGACCCATACATTTATCCAAAATTAGTGCAGTGACTCAAGGTAAAGATGAGTCTCCAGGGGATTTTCTAGAAAGGCTTATAGAAGCCTATAAAATGTATAGCCTGATCGACCCTGAGGTGCCCGAAAATCAGAGGGCAATAAATCTTGCCTTTGCTAGTCAGTCAGCCCCAGATATAAGGAGGAAGCTTCAGAGAATTGAAGGATTTGAAGGGAAGAATCTGACTGAGTTAGTGGGAATAGCAGAAAAGCTGTTTAACAACAGGGATACACAAGAAGATGAAAAACAGACTAGAAAAATAGTTAAAGTTTTGACATTACATGAGGCGGGAAGGAGACGGGGGAAAGAGGTCAATGGAAAGGGAAAAAAAAAACCAGGTAGGAGATGGTCAGTGGAAAGAACAGCCTAAGCACAGAGAAAGCAGACAGGAAGACTTAGATTCAGATCAATGTGCTTACTGCAAGGAAAAAGGACACTGGGCCAAGGAGTGCCCTAAAAGGAAGACGGCAATGCTGGCCACCAAAGACTGAAGGGGCCATGGTTCAGAGCCCCTCTCTGAACCTCAGGTTAAAATTGAGGTGGAGGGGAAATCAATTGATTTTTTGGTGGACACGGGAGCCCAATTTTCATCATTACTAAAGCCTATGGGAAAACATTCTGGAGAGGAACTCTGGGTACAAGGGGTAAATGGCACAGAAAGACATAAATGGACAACAAAAGGACTTTAAATTTGGTCTCAGGAATAGCCAAACATTGATTCTTGGTCCTCCCTAATGCCCCATATAACCTGATGGGAAGAGATCTCCACAAACTGCGATCTGGCATTCAGTTCTCAGAAGGAGACATGACTATGACTTTGGGACAACCCACTGTGCAGATGCTTGTGGCAGCAATAGATGAACACCTCTTTTATGAGCCAGCCTCAAAATCAGAGGAGATGGGGAGGGAAGCCTTCTCCAAACCCTACAGGTTGAGTTTCCCAAAGTCTGGACAGAAGGGAAGCCCCCTGGCCTGGCCAAGGGATGGCCCCCAGTAGTGGTACAGTTAAAAGCAATGACTATGGCTGTACGTGTCTGGCAGTACTCCCTTCCCTGGGAATCAAAGGAAAGGATCAGAAAACATATTAACTGCCTCCGAGGAGACAAGATCCTAGTTCCTTGCAAGTCTCCATGGAACACACCTTTATGGCCCATCAAAAAGGCCGAAACTGAGGAGTACCGACCTGTTCAGGACTTGTGGGAAGTTAACAAATGGGTTGAAGATATCCACCCGATGGTGCCTAACCCCTATACCTTACTCTCCCTCCTGGGCCCCAAAAGAACTGTGTATACCATCTTAGATCTCAAGGATGCATTTTTCTGTATACTCCTGGCAAGTAAGTCTCAGCCCCTCTTTGCTTTTGAGTGGTCTGACCCACAGGAGGGATTCCAGGGCCAGCTCACATGGACAAGACTTCCCCAAGGACAGAACCTCCAACCCGGGAGTCACCCTGTTACAGTATGTTGATGACTTGTTAAAAGCCGCTGAGTACTATGACTCATGCTTGCAAGGATGAGAGCTCTTTGACAGACCCTACAGGAAAAAGGGTACCAGGTGTCAGCAAAGAAAGCACAGCTTTGTCAGAGCCACACCACTTATTTAGGCTTTGACCTCCACGAGTGAGTGCACTCACTGTCTGAATCCAGGAAACAGGTGATCACCCGATACCCCCCCACCGTCACGCCCCGACAAGTGAAGGAATTTCTTGGGACAGTGGGCTACTGCAGACTGTGGATATGACTCGGTTCACAGAAGGGAGTAATTACATGGCCAATGGAAAGAGGAATGCAGGGACTGCGATGGTTTCTCCCGAGCAGGAGCTCTGGAAGGCGGCCCTGCCAAACGGAACCTCGGCGCAAAAAGCAGAGCTGATTTCACTCACCAAGGCTCTGCAGATGGCCAAGGGTAAGACTGCCAACATCTATAGGGACAGCAAGTATGCCTTTGCTACTCTCCATATACATGGGGCTATTTGTAAAGAAAGGGGCCTATTAATAGCAGAAGGAAAAGGAATTAAAAACAGAGAAGAAATCTTGGCTCTCCTTCAGGCTATTTGGGACCGGAAAGACGGAAAGACGGAAAGACGTTATACATTGCCTGGGGCACCAAAAGGGGACTGATCTGACTTCAAAAGGAAACCAATTAGCAGATCGAGCCACAAAACAAGCAGCCCTAGAAACTGCGCAAGAACTGGTTACACTCCTAGCTCCAGCCCTACCAGAAAAACCAGACTATTCAGAGGAAGATTTAAAATATTTACAAAAAATGGACTAAATTATACTATAAAGGGGATTGGGCTAAGACTAGGACAGGAAAGTTAATTCTTCCTTGAAGACTAGGAAAGAAATTAGTAAGCCAAATACATTAGAGCACTCATTTAGGGACACGCAAGCTTAAGGAACTCGTGGGCAAGCAGTTTCAGATTTCTAAGCAAGGGCGTATGGTTCAGGATGTGATAGATAGATGTGCTCGATGTCAGGCGCTAAACACAGGAGGAACCAGGATGGGAAGAGGAAAGAGAGAGAGAGGTAGGGAACCAGGAATTTATTAGGAAGTGGATTTTACAGAGATGAAACGGAAAGTATGGACACAAGTATATGTTAGTCTTTGTGGATACCTTTTCAGGCTGGGTAGAGGTTTTTTTCCACCAAACATGAGACGGCAGGAATAGTAGCAAAAAACAAAACAAAACAAAACTACTAGAAGAAATAATTCCTAGGTTTGGGTTGCCTCTCACGATTGGGTCAGACAACAGCCCTGCATTTCTGAGCTCAGTCTCACAGGCATTGGCCAAGGCCATGGGCACTAATTGGAAACTACACTATGACTATTGGCCCCAGAGCTCCAGACAAGTAGAGAGAATGAACCAGACTCTTAAAGAGACCTTGACAAAGTTAATTCTGGAGACTGGCGGTGGATGGGTGGATCTCCTTCCCTTCGCCCTCCTTAAGGCATGGTGTATACCCTACTTAAACAAGGTTACCATTTGAAATAATGTTTGGGAGACCCCCTCCACCCTGCCCACGGCTTTAAGAGGTTGCCTGAGCGGAAATGACTGATCAGTCTGTACTCGATAAAAGTAGAAGGCATCAGGATCTGGATTCATGCATGTCACGTCAAACAAGCCAAGGATGAGGATGCCCCCCCCCAGAGATGGAAGCCACTGCCGATGGACCTCGCAGACCATGGACTAAAGCTAAGACTCAAAAGACAATGAGTTCATTGTTACTTCTATTGTTACCTGCTTGTGTGAGAGTTTCTGAGTCACCTCATAAGACAGAAAAGTATAGGTGAGAAATTACACAAACGGAATTAGGAAAAGTGAAAAAGGTTACACAAAGCGGTGAATGGCTAACTCATCAGACTGTGCAATTTAATGTAACCTTATGCCAACTGGCACCCATTAACCCCTGTTTAGATGCCATATTGTTTTACATGTGCCCTAACACTGCACTGCCCCAATGCAGTGGGAGGGGGTCTAGGGGACCACCAGAATACTATTGTGCAGAATGGGGATGCAAAGCAATAGTGCCTTAGGGGAAAAGCAAGGACCCCCACAGAGAGGTTGGACATATTAGGGCAGGAGGGTGCCTATGACTGATGGATACCATCATCCGTGGACTGACTGCACCAAAATCTTTGTTAAAATATAGACAAGCTAACTGATTCTTTGAGCTCTTTAACTAAAGTAGTACTACAAAATAGAAGAGGGCTTGACATACTGTTCCTAGAAAAGGGGGGGCTCTATGTAGCCCTGGGAGAGGAATGTTGCTTCTGGGTAAATCATACAGAAGTCATCAAAAATAGTCTGGCAGCCATTAGGGGAGACTAGATGAACACGAACAACAGCACAGGAACTCCCAAGGTTGGTATGAAAACTTATTCAGCTGATCCCCATGGATGACCTCCCTAATATCAGCGGTATCCAGGCCTGGTCCTACTGTTACTAATGTTACTTTTTGGTCCCTGTATTATAAACACCCTAATGTCATTTGTACAAAAGAGAATTGGAGTGGTAAAAATGTTAGTCCTGAGGAGTCAATATAATCCCTTACACCAGGAGGATTTGGAATTGACAAGAGAGTCAAGGAATTGACTAATTTCCAAAGAAAAGGGGGGGATGTTATGACCAGCTTAGCTACTATTGTTTATTGGCCTCCTTCAAGGAATCACCTGATATCAGTTCCTGGTATTGGTTCCTGGTAACAGGGCCAGAAAACAAAGGTGAGCCAAATGGATGGAAACAGCCATGTTTCCAACAAAACAAAACACATACACAACTCCTACACAACTACGTGACTATGAATAACTTGAAGTTTATGGTTTTTGCCTATAAAAGCTAGCCTGTAAGACTAGGCAGCGTCGCTCTCTCCATAGAGACAGTCCTGACCAGTCAGCATAATTCTCAATGCTTGGCAGGGAATAAAGCTTTGCTTGACTTTCACTTTGTATCAGACTTGTTCCTTCGATCACGGACCCTAACAATAAACAGTATGTTGGAAAGGGAATTCAGGGTAACAGTTATTCAAGAAATGGTTAGGATGGAGTAAAACATTAAAGACAATATAGAATTTCTTTTTTTTTAAATTATATTTATTTTTTTTTCAGTGTTACAAGATTTATTGTTTTGCACTACACCCAGTGCTCCATGCAATATGTGCCCTCCTCAATACCCACCACCAGGCTCGCCCAACCCCCACCCCCCGCCCCTCCAAAACCCTCAGTTTGTTGCTCATAGTCCACAGTCTCTCATGGTTTACCTTCCCCTCTGGGTCCCCCCATTCACCCCTCCCTTCCTTCTCATAATGCCCTCCATGTTTTTCTTTATGCTCAGCATGTAAGTGGGACAATAAGGTAATTGGTTCTCTCTGCTTGACTTATTTCACTCTGCATACTCTCTTCCAGTCCCATCCATGTTGATACAAAAGTTGGATATTCGTCCTTTCTAAAGGAGGCAAATATTCCATTGTATGTATGTACCATATCTTCTTTATCCATTCATCTGTTGAAGGGCATCTTGGTTCTTTCCACAGTTTGGCAATTGTGGCCATTGCTGCTATGAACATTGAGGTACATGTGGCCCTTCTTTGTAATGCATCTGCTTCCTTGGGGTAAATACCTAGTAGTGCGATGGCAGGGTCATAGGGAAGCTCTATTTTTAATTTCTTGAGGAATCTCCACACTGTTTTCCAAAGTGGCTGCACCAGTTCGCAATCCCACCAACAGTGTAAGAGGGTGCCCCTTTCTCTACACCCTCTCCAACATTTGTTGTTGACTGTCCTGTTGATTTTGGCCATTCTAACTGGTGTAAGGTGGTATCTCAGTGTGGTTTTGATTTCAAGCTCCCTGATGGTTAAAGATGATGAACATTTTTTCATGTGTCTGTTAGTCATTTGTATGTCTTCTTTGGAGAAGTGTCTGTTCATGTCTTCTGCCCATCTTTTGATGTAATTATCGGTTTTGTGAGGGTTGAGTTTGAGAAGTTCTTTATAGATCTTAGATATGAGACCTTGGTCTGTAGTGTCATTTTTGAATATC
>JAQQSY010000118.1:20365-44231 GCA_028646535.1 Procyon lotor
TATGTATTCAATAAACACTGCTCTCACAGTCTTTTGGCTTGTGTTTGATGTTTCTGCTGGGTGAAGCCAAGGAACCTCTTTCTTGCCCTTGGGGATCCCTTCTGAGTCCTTATACCAGCCACCTTGCTGGTGTGCTACTGATGTAGCACTAAAGGCTCAGGCACAAGGTTTATAATTTGTTCCAAACGTTAGCCTATGTTTTATTTTTATTTCTATAAAAATGCTGCTTATGAATTATCTGATTGCTTGACCAATAGAGACTTAACTCTGAGAGCCCATCTGCATCACAGACTCCTGAAATGAGCTTAACTGAACTGAGCTGCTTTCAGACTAAGAAACTAGTCTGAAACAAATTGGAACAAATTGGAACAATCTCCTTGTTCAACTTTGCATGTGTGAGACTTCAGGGGAGAATCATAAGAGAGAACAGTAGTGGACAAAGGCAGGGCAATCCAAAAAAGGCTACTTGGGCATGAAGATTACTGTGAATTAAAAAGCAGTTGAAACCCAGCAGACTCAGGAAAAGCACTTTACCTCTTCAAATGACTAAAGGAATTGAGGTAGAAGTCCTGCTATGGGAAGAGAGTTCGCACCACAGACAACTACACGAGGACATGAACTAGGTGAGGCAGACAGGGAGGGACACAGGAAGGCCTGTTTGGTCATGGTCCCCTGTGTCCCATTGTTTCCCAGTGGATCCACAAACATTTATTCCCCTTCTTCTGTCTGTGAATTGCATTTCTTTTTTTTTTTTTCTGAGAAAATGTATTTTATTTTATTTTTTTATAATTTTATTTCTTTTTTTTCAAGATTTATTGTTTTGCACCACACCCAATACTCCATACAATACGTGCCCTCCTCAATACCCACCACCAGACTCGCCCATGGCACCACCCCCCTCCCCTCCAAAACCCTCAGTTTTTGCTCATAGTCCACAGTCTCTCATGGTTCGTCTCCCCCTCTGGTTCCCCCCATTCACCCCTCCCTTCCTTCTCATAATGCCCTCCATGTTTTTCTTTACGCTCAGCACGTAAGTGAGACCATAAGGTAATTGGTTCTCTCTGCTTGACTTATTGCACTCCGCATAATCTCTTCCAGTCCATCCATATTGATTCAAAAGTTGATATTCGTCCATTCAAAAGGAGGCATAATATTCCATGGTGTATAGTACCATATCTTATTATCCATTCATCTGTTGAAGGGCATCTTGTTTCTTTCCACAGTTTGGCAATTGTGGCCATTGCTGCTATGAACATTGGGGTACATGTGGCCCTTCTTTGTAATGCGTCTGCTTCTTTGGGGTAAATACCCAGTAGTGCAATGGCTGGGACATAGGGTAGCTCTATTTTTAATTTCTTGAGGAATCTCCACACTGTTTTCCAACGTGGCTGTACAAGCTTGCCATCCCGCCAACAGTGGAAGAGGGTTCCCCTTTCTCCACACCCTCTCCAACATTTGTTGTTGACAGTCCTCTTGATTTTGGCCATTCTAACAGGTGTAAGGTGGTATCTCAGTGTGGTTTTGATTGGAATCTCCCTGATGGCTAATGATGATGAACATTTTTTCATGTGTCTGTTAGCCATTTGTATGTCTTCTTTGGAGAAGTGTCTGTTCATGTCTTCTGCCCATCTTTTGATGTAATTATCGGTTTTGTGAGGGTTGAGTTTGAGGAGTTCTTTATAGATGTTAGATATCACACCTTGGTCTGTAGTGTCATTTGCGACTATCTTCTCCCATTCTCTGGGTTGCCTGTTTGGTTTTTTTTACTGTTTCCTGAGCTGTGCAGGAACTTTTTATCTTGATGAGGTCCCAAAAGTTCATTTTCGCTTTTGTTTCCTTTGTCTTTGGAGATATGTCCTGAAAGAAGTTGCTCTGGCTGATATCGAAGAGGTTACTGCCTATGTTCTTCTCTAGGATTTTGATAGACTCCTACCTCACGTTGAGGTCTGTTATCCATTTTGAGTTTATCTTCATGTATTGTGTAAGAGAATGGTCAACTTTCATTCTTCTACATATAGTTGTCCAGTTTTCAAGCATCATTTATTGAAGAGACTGTCTTTTTTCCACTGGATATTTTTTCCTGTTTTGTCAAAGATTATTTGACCATAGAGTTGTGGGTCCATATCTGGACCCACAGATATCTCTCTATTCTGTTCCACTGATCGATGTGTCTGTTTTGTGCCAGTACCATGCTATCTTGGTGATCACTGCTTTGTAGTAAAGCTTGAAATCAGGCAATGTGATGCCCCCAGCTCGGTTTTTCTTTTTCAGCATTGGCTTAGCAATTCAGGGTGTTTTCTGGTTCCATATAAATTTTAGGATTGTTTGTTCCAGGCTTTTGAAGAAATCCAGTGGGATTTTGATTGGGATGGCATTGAAAGTATAGATTGCTCTGGGCAGTATAGACATTTTAACAATGTTTATTCTTCCGATCCAGGAACACGGAATGATTTTCCACTTTTTTGTGTCTTCTTCAATTTCTTTCATGAGCGTTCTGTAGTTCTTCGAGTACAGATCCTTCACCTCTTTCGTAAGGTTTATTCCCAGGTATCTTACGATTTTTGGTGCTATCGTACATGGAATAGATTCCCTAATTTCTCTTTCCACAGTTTCATTGTTAGTGTATAGGAAAAAAAGTGATTTCTGTGCATTGATTTTGTATCCTACCACATTACTGAATTGCTGTATGAGTTCTAGGAGTTTGGGGGTGGAGTCTTTTGGGTTTTCCATATAGAGTAACATGTCGTCTGCGAAGAGAGACAGTTTGACTTCTTCATTGCCAATTTGAATACTATTGTTTCTCTTTCTTGTCTGAATTGCTGTCGCTAGGGCTTCTGGCACTATGTTGAACAAGAGTGGTGAGAGTGGGCATCCTTGACGTGTTCCTGATCTCAACGGGAAGGCTGTCAGCTTTTCCCCATTGAGAATGATCTTTGCTGTGGGCTTTTCATAGATAGACATGATGATGTTGGGGAATGTTCCTTTTATCCCTATACTTTTAAGAGTTTTAATCAGGAACAGAGGCTGAATTTTGTCAAACGCTTTTTCTGCTTCAATTGAGGGGACCATGTGGTTCTTCTCTCTTCTCTTATTGATTTGTTCTATCACAGTGATTGATTTGTGAAATTTGAACCACGCTTTCATCCCAGGGATAAATCCCACTTGGTCATGATGAATAACCTTTTTAATGTGCTGTTGGATCCTATTAGCTAGGATCTTGTTGAGAAACTTGGCATCCATATTCATGAGGGATTTTGTCTGAAATTCTCCTTTTGGATGGAATCTTTGCCTGGTTTGAAGATCAGGGTAATGCTGGCTTCATAAAAAGAGTCTGGCAGTTTTCCTTCTCATTCTATTTTTTGAAACAGTTTCAGGAGAATAGGTATTATTTCTTCCTTGAAGGTTTCCTAGAATTCCCCAGGGAATCCGTCTGGTCCTGGATTCTTGTTTTTTGGGAGGTTTTTGATCACTGCTTCAATCTCATTACTAGATATAGGTCTGTTCAGGTTGTCAATTTCTTCCTGTTACAGTCTTGGAAGATTAGGAGTTTCCAGGAATGCATCCACATCTTCTAGGTTGTTTAACTTATTGGCATATAGTTGTTATTAATAACTTCTGATGATTTTTTCTATTTCCTTTGGATTAGTCATGATCTCTCCCCTTTCATTCATAATTTTGTTAATTTGGGTTTTCTCCCTTTTCTTTTGAATGAGTTTGGCCAGTGGCTTGTCAATCTTATTGATTCTTTTTTTTTTTTTTAAAGATTTTATTTATTTATTTGACAGAGAGAGAGAGAGATCACAAGTAGGCAGAAAGGCAGGCAGAGAGAGAGGGGGAAGCAGGCTCCCTGTTGAGCAGAAAGCCCAATGCAGGGCTCAATGCCAGGACCCTGATATCATGACCTGAGCCGAAGGCAGAGGCTTTAACCCACTGGGCCACCCAAGAGCCCCAATCTTATTGATTCTTTCAAAGAACCAACTTCTGGATTTGTTGATCCGTTCTTTTGTTTCTCTAGTTTCTAACTTGTTGATCTCTGCTTGGATCTTGATTATTTCCCTTTTTGTGCGTGGGGTTGGCTTCCTTTGTTGTTGATTTTCCAGTTCTTTGAGGTGTAAGGAGAGTTGGTATATTCGAGATTGTTCGATTTTTTTGAGGGAGGCTTGGATGGCTATGTATTTCCCCCTTAGGATGCCTTTGCTGTGTCCCCTAGGTTTTGCATCAATGTGTCTTCATTCTCATTGGTCTCCATGAATTGTTTAAGCTCATCTTTCATTTCCTGGTTGATCTCAGTATTCTTGAGCAGGTTGGTGTTTAGCCTCCAAGTGTTTGAATTCCTTCCAAACTTCTTCTTTTGGTTGAGTTCCAGTTTCAGAGCATTGTGGTCTGAGAAAATGCAGGGAATCATCTCAATCTTTTGGTATTGGTTGAGTCCTGATTTGTGGCCCAGCATGTGGTCTATTCTGGAGAAAGTTCCATGTGCACTTGAGAAAAATGAGTATTCTGTTTTATTAGGGGAGAGTATTCTGTATGTATCTATGAGGTCAATCTGGTCCAATGTGTCATTCAAAGATCTTGTTTCTTTATTGATTTTCTGTTTAGATGATCTGTCTGTTACTCAGAGTGGTGTATTAAGGTCTCCTACTATGATCGTATTCCCATCAATGTGACTCTTTATTTTGATTAACAGTTGCTTTATGTAGTTGGCTGCTCTTATATTGGGGGCATAAATGCTTACAATTGTTAGATTTTCTTGGAGGATAGATCCTTTCAGAATGATGGAGTGTCCTTCTGTATCTCTGACTACAGTCTTTAGCTGAAAATCTAATTTATCTGATAGGAGAATTGCTACCCCAGCTTTCTTTTGTAGCCCATTGGTGTGAAACATGGTTCTCCATCCTTTCACTTTCAGTCTGGATGTATCTTTTGGTTCCAAAGGAGTGTCTTGTAGACAGCAAATGGACGGGTCCTGACTTTTTATCCATTCTGCAACCCTGTGCCATTTTATGGGAGCGTTTAGGCCATTCACATTGAGAGTGATTATTGAAAGATAAGTGTTTATTGACATCATGTTGCCTGTGTAGCCCTTGTTTCTATTGATTGTAAATTTCTGTTCTAAGTCACTCATGGGTTTGCTCTACTTTTATAGAACCCCCTTTAATATTTCCTGGAGGGCCAGTTTCTCGGTCACATACTCTTTTAATCCTTGCTGATCTTGGAAGCTCTTTATCTCTCCATCCATTTTGAATGTCAGCCTTGCTGGATAAAGTATTCTTGGCTGCATGTTCTTCTCATTTAGTGCCTTGAATATGTCTTGCCTGCCCTTTCTGGCTTGCCAGGTTTCTGTGCACAGATCTGACGTTATTCTAATGCATCTTCCTCCATATGTAAGGGATCTCTTCCCCCTGGCTGCTCTCAGGACCTCTTGTCTAAGATTATAATTTGCAAATTTTACTATGATGCATCTCGCTGTATTTGTAGACTCATTGATCTTGGCAGTTGTCCTTTCTTCCTCTAGGACACGAACCCTTGTTCCATTCCCCAGACTGGGGAAATTTTCATTCAGAATTTGGTCAGCTAGATCTTCTAGTCTTCTGTCTTTCTCTACCCCCTCTGGGATTCCAATAATTCTGACGTTGGAACGTTTCATGGTGTCATTTATTTCCCTAAGTCTCTTCTCATGACTCATGAGCAGTTTGCTCCAGCTGTCTTCCTGTCCTTTCTTCTCTATCTGTTATCCTCTAGATCACTAATTCTAACCTCTGTCTCCGTAACTCTAGCTGTTAAACTATTTAGATTGGTTTGGATCTCACTGTAGCACTTCCTACATCGGCTATACTGGATTTCATTTCTGCCCTTAGAGATTCTATATTGTCTTTGATCCTAACCATTACCTTGATAATTGTCAGCCTGAATTCCCTTTTTGATATGCTGTTAATGTCCATGTCTAATAGTTCGAGGGAGAGGGTGCAGTCTCTGGGTTTTTCCTCTGTTGGGTGGTCCTCCTCCTAGTCATTTTGATGGGAGGTGGATGAAAGGATGTATAGTTGGATAGTTCGCCCACAATCCAGGCAGGGTGCACTCTGGAAGGTTTAGGAGCAATTGGGATACACAACCGAAAAGAAAGATAAGGGTAAAAAAGATAGAGAGGAACAGAAAAAGAGGAGGTCTCCGCCAGAATGGAGCCAACAATAAGATTTCTGAAGTATGTAGACCAACAAGAACAAACATATAGATGAATGAGAGTAGATGATAAGAAATAAAAGAAACTTGTCAGAATGAACCCCAGGAATAAGTTTTTCTATAATACCAGAACAAAAGCAAATAGGAAGAAACGCTGACAGAATGGTAAGATGGGAGGTTGGTTATAGCTCCTCGTTTGCGAGGATGGTTATTTATCATTGTATTAAGCCTCTATATATAATGTAAAGTAGTTTAAAAAATAAAAACAAAAAACAAAATCAAACCAAGAAATGTGAAAACAAGTGAATAAAAGCTTAAAAAAAAAGTGAATGGGAAAAAAACTTGTATCTATGAAATATACAGGTTTGAGAGTATTATCAGGCACTTAATATATTGATTTCCCCTGATGTTGGGGGTTTAAGAGTCTTTTGGTGACTCTGTGGTTATAGTATTTTTTTTTACTTGTCTTCTAGGGGAGGGGCCTGGACAGTTGTTTTCTAGTCAGTCTTGCTTGGGTTGAGTCACCCTGCCCCCCAATCAAGGGACAGAGCTCTGTGGAACCCAGTTTCTCAGTCTCTAGCTCTCTTTAGGCTTTTGGCCTTTTGTAGCTTTTTCTCCTTTGCAGAGAGTCTGAACGAGGTTACTGTCTGTCCATACCCATACCTCTCTGTCACAGAGGAGCCACTCTGCTCCCCTCTGGGTGGACCAGAAAGAACACTCCCCTCCTCAAATCTCCAAGCACAGCCACAGCCGCCTTTTCCAGGCAGTGTGCACTCAGCAGTTTGGCGGCTCCATGCGACTAATTATCCTCCCGTGCACTAGGGGCTCCAGGCCGTGGCCGGGTATTGCCAGATTCTTGCCAATATTACTGCACCTGCAGGCAGTGCAGTTCTTGCCTTTGGTGGTGCACCATCTAGAGAGCGCTGTACGTGGAGAAAAGCTGCTGGCTCTGGTACCCAGCAGACTCTCTAAGTTGCTTTCAGGAGCACACATACCCGGCCCACAAAATGATGTGGGGAGCAGGTCCCTGCTCCTCACTGGTCTGTCTTTAAGGCGAGTGGTGTCCTTCCTGGGGCGTGGATCCAGGCTTGTGCTTACGTCCACGCCCTTCCACTTGCTGCTCCTCAGAACCTTATGCTCTTTTTAAGTGTTTTTAACCAGGCTCTAAGTTATTGCCACTCCACAACCATCTGGCGCTTTCCTTGGGGGTATTGCATTTCTTGCTCTGCTTCTGGTGGCTCCCTCCCCCTTTTGTTAATCCTCCTTTACCATTTTGGTGTTCCCGCTTTGTTTTACCTCTCTTCTGCTGTCTTCTGCTCCCGTAGAGATCCAGAAGTGAAAAGTCTTGCTCCTCTGGCTGATTTCATGGGTGTTCAATGTGGTCTGGCAGAAATACAGCTCACCTTACAGAGGTCTCCTACCTCTCCGCCATCTTGCCCCCTCCCTCCAATTCCTCCCTCTTCTAAACTCCTATGGTCAGCTATGAGCACTGGGCTCTCCAGGCAAACTTCTGGAATTCTCACTCCAGCTCCTGCACACATGATCTTGGGCAAATCATGTCTCTTCTCTGAACTTCAGCATTCCCATCAGTAAAATGGGTCTCAGTTATTTGCCTCACAGGCATAAGATAATACATTGAAAGCATTTAACACAGTGGCAGCTGCATAGTTAGTGCTTCATATATTAATAATGTGTTTGCCGAGTTTGGCACCATGCTTGGGGGACATTATTTGATTTAATCATCAGGGTAAGTAGATGAGATAGGTATGAGGACTCCATTTTACAGATGAGGAAACTGAGTCTTGGTGAAGTTAAATAGTTGCCCAAGGCTTTGGAGTTGCGGAGTGGGGACTTGAACCCATGACTAACTGCCCTTCCACTGAACCTGGCACACAGTAGGTCCATTTATTCATTTGACACTGATGGGTGCATCCCTCAAGCCATGTGAATGTTTCACATCCTTGAACCTAAAGATTCATAACAAGTGTAATAGTGACACATGGGTGTCATTGATATTCTATTTTCCTAATGAGATAGCTGATGTAGGAGGGATGGAGACTATCTGGCCCATGAAGGAACTAGGGTTTGAATTAGGGTCTCCTGCTCTGGAGTCCCAGGTGACCAACACACCTGTTTACTCAGCCCAATGTAGTCAAGTGTCACAGTCATGGCCAAACCCCTGCTCCCTTTGTCCTAGTCCTACAGTACCAGCCGGCTCTACCTCTGCCCCACCATGACCTTTCACCCATGACCTCCAGGTATGCCCGGCGCCTCATAGCTCCCACTCCCCACTGCACATCAGCTTCCAAAGGAAAATCATGATCACAAAAGGAAAACGTCCAACCCAAAATGCTTCTTACTGAATGAAAGAAGCCAATGTGAAAAAGCTACATGCTGTACAATTCTAGCTGCAGGACATTCTGGAAAGAGCAGCACTGTGGAGACCCTAAAAAGATCAGTGGTTGCCAAGGGTTGGAGGAAGGCAAGGATTAACAGGCAGAGTGCAGAGGATTTTGAGGGTAGGTAAAGAGATGTATAGGAAATCTCTATATTTTCTGCTCAATTTTCACTTTGAGCCTAAAACTACTGTAAGAAATAAAGTGGTCTGGCACACAGGCGAAGTGCCTCCTTCCAGATGGGGTCCTCCACACCCTCAACCTATTGTGGCCTGCACCTGGTTGAGGCCTTCTCAAAGAAGGGGTCTGGCACTCAGCAGGAACTCAGCAGCCACTGGTGAATGGATGGATCAGAGTTTCTTCTCTTGGACTCTCTCATACACATACACAGTTCCAGAACAGACCTGCCCCACCCTCCCACCCACACACTTCCACTCTGGCCTCCACATCCACACAGATGGAAAATTAATGCAAAGACACAGGACAGTCCTTCTGCAGCCCCATTTGTGCAGTGGGAGAGAATGAGGGGGGTTGCCTTATGTGATTAAGCCATGGCATATGTATCTTCAGAGGGCTAGAAAAGTCCTCCCTCCCACACCTCCCTCTTGACCCGCCCTAAATTTGGCAGTCTGCCTTGTAAGGAAAGCAAAAGCCTTTCTCTCACTGGGCTGCTGTTAGTTTGCTCCCAGTTAAGCTTTTACTGGGATGCTATAAATAGGCACCGCGCATATTTACCTCACAATACAGGGACTGGTCAACCTGCTCTGACCTGGAAATGCTGTGTTCTGGGCAGTGAGGTTCGGTTTCCCACTCAGACCTCCCATCCCTGAACAGGTGTTCTGACACCCAATGACAAGGAGCATCCTCCCACCCCGTCATGCCTGGTTCTATGACACTCCCCTCGGGGCATCTTGGCAAAAAGGTCCTTCCAGCACACAGCCACTCAGGGATATGATGAAGCTGTGAAGACAATCAGTCCCCTGCTACCCCTCCATTCCCAGAGAAAACAGCCTGTGTAGTTCACATTTCCAGCCCACATCCTGGAGACCGGCCAGTGTCCACCTGGGGCTCTGCCTGCAGTGGGAAGGGGCTCCCCTGGCAACATGCCTCACTTCCACAGACTCATGGGCCTTGTGAATTAGGAAGGCAGGCACAGAGTGTGGAGCAGCCTCAATTCTATTTCTGGGTCTGAGCAGCTGCAGGAAAGAATAGCTGGACTTCCAGAGAATTGCTTCAAACATGCACAGGGAACACCAGAGAAGAGATTAACTTCCTCTAGCCTAGAATAGGAGAGAAAGAAGTCAAGGATTGCATCCAAGGGCTGGCTCTGCCCCCTCACCAGCTGTGTGACTTTGGGCAAGTTACTTCCCTTCCCCCATGCTTCCATGTACTCCCCTGTAAAATGGGATAATAAACAGGACCTACCCTTCCGAGGTGTTTTAAGGATTAACTATGTTAATGGATGTAAAGCACTTAGCACAAAGTCTAGGGCACAACAGAACATTCTGAAAATGCTCTATGGTCATGTTGTTCAAAGAGGGATCTCTAGCCACTTGTGGCTATTGTGTACTTGAAACTCGGTTAATGCAACTGAGCAACAGGATTTCTTATTTAATTGAGTTTTACTTAAATATAAACAGGTACCTGTGACTAGTGGCTCCCACTGGACAATCAGTCTGGAACACAGTAGGTGACCAATAACAGCTAAAGGAACTACACATCCAATGCTCAAAGACTTGAGGATCATCTTATGGGGCGCTAACAGACATTCATTAAGCAAGGTTAGTAGAGAAACAAAGGACGACCTCCCCAAATCTTGGCGGCTGCAGTGTGAATGAGAGCCCTTCTCATCTCCACTGAATATTTGGATGGCATTGGGTTCGTGTTGTGGCAGTGAGGGTTGGTGGCGAATGTCATAGGTTTGCTTGCCCTGTGAAGTGCAGCTTATTTTGGTGTTCTTTGGGGGCGTGTGTGTGTCCAGGGAGTGTTGGGTGCTATGTGTACACGTTGTCAAGGTACGTGTGAGAGCGTGGTATGAAGGTTGTTCTTGTTCGTGTGACTTTTGTGCGTGTTGTGTCTGGTGTGATGCTTATGCATACTAGGTGTGTCCCTTTCCTTAAATTTCTTTGTGGTATGTGAGGATGGCATTTGTGTGACTTTCTGGGGATTCCTGTGTATTTTTTCTGTGTACTTTTGTGCATTCATGGGTCATCTCTGCTTTTGATTGTGTGCTCTATGCATTATAACTGTGTGTGTGCTTGAGTGTGTGTGTGCATGTGTGTTCTTGGTTGTGTGTTTCGTTTAAGTTGTTTGCCTCCAGGAGGCTTTGTGTGTTGTGCAGTAACCACAGGACTTTACAGAGCAACTGAACCAAGTGAGGAGGGCCATCATTTTAGGGGACTATCAGACCCTCATTATGCGAGCATCAGAGAGAAGCAGAGATGTCATCGAAATCCAGGGGGCCGCAGTGTGCCTGAGTGCTCTTCATCCACCCTGAATGTACAGCCCCTGTTGAGTGTTGGCGCTGTGAAGTGGAAGCATGCTGTGGGTGTAAAGGGCTTATGGAGAGGTGCTGCTTATGCTTTGTGTCCTTTGGTTGTATGTGTGTGTCCCATGAGTGTAGGGTGTGTGTCCTCTGAGCACTGCAAGAGGTATTCACGCGTTTCCATGGTACATGAGTGATGTGGAAAAGTAGGTTATACTTGTGTGTGTGTGTGTGAGAGAGAGAGACATACCTGTGCTGTTGTTGAATACCTGGTGAGTCTTATGCACAATGCGTATACCCTTTCTGGAATTTCTTTGCGGCAAGCGTGGATGGCATTTTGGTGGTGTTATGGGGATTCCTGTGCATTAAGTGTTTGTGCGCATGTGAGGGCATGGTTGACATCTGCCTGAGACTTGTGCTCAATTGTGTGTGTGTGTGTGTGTGTGTGTCCCTGCGTGTGTGTGGCTGGGTTGTGTACATTCTGTGTATGGTGTGTGCCTCTCTGTAGGCTTGGTGTGTGTTGTGCAACAAGATGTCTTTTGACAGCAAAAATAAAAGGAGAGGAAGTCCATCTCCTAGAAGGCTAGCTGACACCCATTGTTTTCACATCACCCAGAAACAAAGACGTGAGCTCTCATCCCAGTCATGGGGGATGCAGGGTGCGTGAAAACCACTCTCACATACCCTGAAAGCATGGCACGGTGTAAGTGCTGGTGCTTTGAGGGTTCTCGTGTTGTAGACGTGCTATGCCTGGGAAAGAGGTGTTGCCAGTGTTTGGTGTCCTTTCAGAGGGTGTGTTCTGCGAGTATGCTGTGTGGACTTGTGTTTTCCTGGTACGTGGGTGAGGGTGGTATGCAGGGCTTCACTGTGTGTGAGAGGCTTTTCTGCCTTGCTGTTTATATGTGGTGCGATTCTTATGGGTAAAGTGTATTCCCTCTCTGGAGTGTGTCGGTGGAAGGAGTGTTTGGCATTTGGCTGGGGTTCTGGAAGTCCCTGTGTGGAGTGTCTGATTGATTGTGTGGTGCCTGTGGGATATCTGTGGGAGTCCTTTGGTGCATGCAGGTGGCCTGGGTGGTGTGTCCTTTGTATCCATGGTGGGTCTGTCTGCAGGCTTTGTGTGTGTTGTGCAGTGCCTGCCTAACCCAAACGTGTTGCGTACTGGAGGTTGATATGCGACAGTTTGGTGAGGTTGAGGCACGGTGACTGTCGGTTATGAGGTGTGAGTGTGGGGTCAGTAGTGCGCGTGCTTTTCTGTAGGGTACTGGGTGTGAGGTGCTGTGTGAGGGTGTGTGTGAGAGAGACAGAGTCCCAGGCTGTGCACAGATGAACCAATGAGTGCCAGCATGCGGCTCCACTTGGACATCCTGTTTCCTGGAGAAAGCCTTCATTTCCCTCTTGCCCCGTGAAAAGAAACCAACTTCCCGGGATCTGAATGCTAAGACACAACCCTCTTTCACCAAACATCTTCTTCCATGAAGCTAGGTGCATGGTGGCTTTAGAGGAATCTCCAGTTTAGTTCAGCAAAAAGGGAAGGGCTGGGATTCTGACAGTACTCAGATGGCTAAGTCTTGTTCACCCAAAGGTCAAAAGGTGTTTTCAGAGGAAGCAAGGGTGTGCTTGGTGTGTGTGTGTGTGTGTGTGTGTGTGTGTGTGTCTCATCTTATGCGTAAAACGCCCATCTCCTCACTGTGAGCAATAAAAGACCTGTGTTGAAGACAACCACATTTCCATAAGCCAGGGTTCTGCACAGAGAGGGACCACCTGTTAACCCTCTACCTGGAAGCCCCAGTAAAGGGGTAAGCACTTACCTTCCAGAAAAAAGCCTGAAAAGGAACTGTCCCTCCTGACCCCTTGTTCTTTCCTGAGCAAAGGTTCGCATGAATTGGGTCATACTTGAAGAAAGTCATGCACAAATCCCTCAGAGAAAGCTTCTCCTCACCCAGCTGGTGTCTAGCAGCATGGGTGGGAATCGGCTCTTGCCTCAGAGGCCCACCCATGGAGGGCATCCCCCTTCAGAGGCGGGACAGGCTTCATCCGGTTCGAAGCCCTGGACTCCAAGGAGTGGCAGTGCAGAGAACGCCCTGACACTCCGTGTTTCCTATGAAGGCAGGAGCTGCCTCCCACGCGCAGGCGAATGCCTTGTCCACTAGAGTCCCAGGCTCTGCACAGACGAACCAATGTGTGCCAGCATGCACCTCCGCTTAGAACTCATGTTGGCTGGAGAGAGCCCTGTATTCCTTTTTGCCCCGTGAAGCAGAAATGACATCTTGGGTCCTGAGTGATAAGAAAAAACCCAGGAGCAAGGAACACCTTCCTCCACAAAGCTTGGTGCACGGTGATTGAATGGGAAGCTCCAGTGCTGTCATTAAAATTGGCAGGGCCAAGATTGTGACTTTACTCCAATGCCAAGCCTTGTTCCCTCAAAGTTCGAAAGATGTTTTCTTTCTTTTTTTTTTTTTTTGAAGATTTTATTTATTTGACAGAGAGAAACACAGCGAGAGAGGGAACACAAGCAGAGGGAATGGTAGCGGGAGAAGCAGGCTTCCTGCAGAGCAGAGAGCCCGATGCAGGGCTCGATCCCAGGACCCTGGGATCTGACCTGGGCCGAAGGCAGACGCTTAACGACTGAGCCACCCAGGCGCCCCTCGAAAGATGTTTTCTGAGGGAGAGAGCGTGTGCCTGTGTTTGAGTCTCATCGTATCTGTAAAAGTACTATCATCTTCACTGTGAGCAGTCTGTGTTGAACACAAACACCCTTCCCTACCCTGGTGTTCTGCACAGAGAGGGAATGCCTTTCAACCCTCTAACTGGAAGCCCCTTTAAAGGAGTACCCACTTAGGTAACAGAAACAAGCCTGAAAAGGAATTGCCCTTTGGGACCTCCTGCTCTTTTCTGAGCAAAGTTTCACACTAAGTGGTTCAGACTTGAAGAAATTCACACACGGTTCCCTGTGAGACCCTCAGAGAAAGCTGCTCCTCACCCAGCTGGTGTCTAGGAGCTTGGGCAGGAATTGCCTCTTGCTCCGAGGCCGTCCCCTGGACGGCATCCCCCTCCAGTGGCGGGCCTGAGAACAGAACACAGGCTCCATTAGGTTCGAAGCCCTACACTCTAAGGAGCTGCACTGCAGAGAACACCCTGACACTCTGCGTTTCCTCTGAAGGCAGGAGCTGCCTCCCAGGCACAGGCAAACACCTTGTCCACTAGACAAGTCCGCTAGAGTCCCAGGCTCCGCACAGACAAAACAATGTGTGCCAGCATGTGCCTCCGCTTAGAACTCCTGTTGGCTGGAGAGAGGCCTGGTTTCCTTTTTAGCCCTGTAAAGCAAATATGACATCTTGGGGGCCTGAGTGCTAAGAAACAACCCCCGTGCACCGAGCACCTTCTTTTACAAAGCTCGGCGCACGGTGACTGAATGGGAAGCTCCAGGGCAGTCATTAAAATTGGCATGGTCAAGATTTAGACTTTACTCTGGCTGCCAACTCTTTTTCCGTTAAGTAGTTTAAAATTTTTTTTTAAAAGCCAAGCAATGTGAAAATACGTGAATAAAGAAATAGAAAGAAAATAAAGAAAAAAACTCATATCTATGAAATATACTGATTTCAGTGTATTATCAAGAGCTTTACATAGTGATTTCCCCTTCTGTTGGGGATTTAAAATTTTATGAGTACCCTGTTGTTATTATCCTTTTATTTTTTACTTGTCTTCTGAGGAAGGGGCCTCCCGCATTGTTTTCCAATCTATCTTGCTTGGGTTGGGTCACCCTGGCCCCCAGTCAAGGGGTTGCACTCTTTGGAAACTGGTTTCTCAGTCTTTCACTCTCTGAAGGTTTTTGGTCTTTTGTAGCTTTTCCACCTTTTTGGAGAGTCCCAGCAAGGTACCCAGACCTCCATGTCACAGGGAAGCCTCAGTCTACTCCCTTCTTTGTGGTCCAGAACACACAGTCTCCTCCGCAAAACTCTGCTCACACCGCAGCTTGTCACAGGTGGTGCCCACCCCCAGCCACCATTCAGTGACTCTGCAAGGCCTCTCCTTGCTCCAGGTCCACACAGGTTGTGCTCAGATTCCTTCCAGAGATTAGGCTGCCTTCCCACATTCTCTCTGGGGCCTGCTGGGAGCGCCCAGACCCTGCTGCAGGCTCAGTCCAGAGAGTGTTGCACAAAAAGAAAAGCTGCCAGCTCCTGGACCATAGCAGACTCTCTAAGGCACTTGCAGGAGCACTCCCCACCCACAACATGGTGCAAGGAGCAGAAAGCTGCAGATTCATGAACAACAGATGGAACCCTCCCCAGTCTCTCTTTGAGCGGGATGGTGGCCTTCGTGGGATCGTGGGCTTAGGCCCATGCCTATGACCACCCCCTTCCACTAGTTGGTCCTCAGAACCTTTTGCTCATTTTTAACCAGTGTTTTTAACCAGACTCCAAGTTAATGCTTGTCCTCAAGTACCGGGCACTTTCCTTTGGGATATTACTGTCCGTGCACCACTTCTAGGGGCTCCCTCCCCATTTTGTTTATCCTCCAAAATTTGTTTGAGTGTTCCCACTTTGCTTTACCTCTTCACTGCTGTCTTCTGCCCCTGTAGAGATCCAGAATTGAAAAATCTTGCTCTTCATGCTGATTTCATGGGTGTCCAGCAAGTTCTGGTAGATATCCGGCTTACTTTAGGGGACAGGTTACAATAGGATCTCCTACTTCTCCACCATCTTGCCCTTCTCCTTCCATATTCTTTTATTATTCTAATGATTTTTCAGTTGATCCTCTTAAGATCTCAAGGTAGACAATCAAATCCTCTCCAAACAATAACTTATTTTTTTCTTTTTTTCAATCTTACAGAGTTGGCCAGAATAACTTAAAAGAACAATCAACCTACTAATGAGTTTCTTGTTCATCCTCTGAGCTCAGTTTAATGCCTACCAGGGTTTTGCTGTTATATAGGATGCTGATTTTTTTATCGCTGACTCTTATAAAATTTGCAAATCATGAAATGAAGTGATCTTAAGTGAGTTTTTACATATACACATACACCACATAGCTCCTACCTCAAATAAGGTTCAAAATGTTTCCACCCACTGGGAGGTTGCCCTGTTGTCTTTCTCAGTTGTCTTCCTCTTGCAAGGGCAATCACTTGGCAGGCCTCTTTCCATGTGTAGTGTATTCTCGAAGTTCATATAAATGTACAGGAATTTGATTTGAAACAAGTTCTTCATAATCTAGTACATTCTTCTCATTCGTGGTTCTTATGATTTTTAATATATCTTTATGGAAATTTCCTCTAAGTCATTTATTCCTAAAATAACAATATTCCATTTAGCAATAGTCTACAATGAACTTCCTCCAATGAACATCTTTGTTCCACAGTTCTGAGGCGATTTCCTGAGTTCCTGCCCTTCACATGGCTTTCAAAGGTGACACTTTGAGGGACATGGCCACAACCATGAGTTGAGGATTCCAAGCCTCAAACTCTAAATTAATGTATTTTTCCTTAACTTGGAAAGGAGCACCATCTTCCATAAGTCAATTTAATACCATAGTTGTTCTTTTCTGAAGTCGTACTAGAATAAATATGAGGTTCTTCTGTATTTCTCACTGTGTTTCAGCTGGATGCATCTATGCGGTTGGTGTCTCTGTCACCAAGACAGCACTTGTTTCTCCCGAGCAACTTAGAAACTTTTTTTTCAAACATGCCATCCAGCACCTCACTATTCCCATTGATCTCCAGGACACCCAGAGCTAAACTTATTGCTTAAGAAGACTACCTAAGTCCTCATAGGTGTTCAGGGGCACTCTGTCTTCTCTTCCTTAAGGATTTGGGGTTTGTTTACTTTTTGTTTACATTTTGTATCCAATTTTATGTGTATTTTCACTTTAGGTATTTAAATCTATAAAAGCAACAGACCTCTCTTTCTGTGTCTGCATACACACACACACACAAAGTGACTGAGTGACACCAGACCACAGTCTTTATCCACAGAGGGCCATACAAGGTCACTGAGTGATGCTGTGAGTAAGCAACTTGAACCTGACATATGGACGCTGCCGGGAGTGCAAGAAGCTCTCTCTTGATGTGGGGTTCAGAGGCAGAAGGGGCTAGCAGGAAGTTTGCTTGTTCTGAATTGTGATGAGTTCTCTGGAAGGAAGTGCAACAAAGACAACTGGGTGCCCAGGGACTGGGCCTGGGAACCGTGAACCCACTAAGGGGCACTGCTTTGGGTGGATTATCAGCTAACCTGGCTGGAGCATGTCAGTCCAAGATGACGTTTTGGTGTTCAGATGGCAATTTCCCACAGCCCTTTGTCCTTCAAGCATAGAACATTGTTGTGGCCATAGTTCTCTTGAGTGGGGCATTTTAATTCAGCAACTAGTTTACAACTAGCTTTCAGGAAGCACTCTTGTACCCAGGCCCTCTCAAGAGCCCCCTCTCAGCATCTTTGGAGAAGCAGGAAGAGTCCCTTGTCCTTCACAGAGATAATATCTAAGCCATGGGGCTCAGTTCTTTTTTCTTGAGGTCCAAAGTTGTTTGTGAAACCCACAGTTCATACAGCCCCATACCTTGGATGTGAAGAGTGTAAGATCCCAAAACCTGTTCTTGGCATTGCTTTGGGAACGTTCCTTAGTGTGGAGAGTGAGGTTCACTTATTTCCCAAAATCTGTGTGCTTTTGTTCTTAACTTTGAAGGCTATGCTTAGTGCATTTTCCCTCTGGCCCTGCACTCTTTCTTGTTGTTTTGACCATGTTTCCAACAGATAAACCCTTCCCAAGTTGGGGATAGCAAATCATATTTTAATCATCTGCTCCTTGGGCCTTTGTCATAGGTTGGGTATGCTCCCTTGTTGCCTATACCCTCCCAGTCCAGGAAGGTTCCCTAATATGGCTCTGTCTCTGGTGGCCTCTGCCACACTTTGTGGACTGTGGCCATCCCTCCCTTGACCTCAGGGTTCTCTCCCAGGGTCACCACAAGCAGGTCTGAGTCACAGCATTCTTCTAAACTTGTTCTTTGGTTCACTCATTCTAGATATGTATGAAGCGTGGATATTGTCCTGTCCATCCCAATTTCGTTGTCTTGTGTCACAAACGTGGCCCATCCTACAAATATGCCATCTACCTGCCATACATGACACTGCAATGCCACTACAAAGTCAAGTTCTCTCGGTATCATAGCACTCTCTAACCAGAGTCTTCTTCACCTTTCTCAGAACTAGTTATTATTGACACTTCTCTTTGAATGTCCAGGTGAGCTTAGAATGAGCCAAGAGACATAATTCTGTAGTGCTGGCTGAGCACCCTTCTGAGGCCCTGCTCTGGCCTGTGGACGAGGGACTTAGAGGTGGGGGTGTTAAATCTCAGCCCAAGTGGCCAAACTGTAAGGAGGTGGAAATTATTTATTTTCTGGGGCTTGAAACCACTTTTCTCAGTTCACATGATAATCAGAATCTCAGGGAATTGGATGTCGGGAAGCAAATGGTGATTATCCCACCAAATTAATTTTGACTCAGTGACCTGGACACTGAAATGTCGGTTGGAGTGGTCTCTGGAAAACTTGAAAATAATTGCACAAAGCACTTGAAAATTATGAAAACATTTTATTAAGTTTTTAATTTTTTTTATGTTTTACCATTAGACTCTTTTTTCCCCAAATATTTTTATTTTATTGTAAAATAAAATATTTTATTTTAGTGTTACAAGATTAATTGTTCATACACCACACCCAGTGCTCCATGCAATATGTGAAATATTTGTTTGGTTTTGTTTGACAGGAGTAAAAACTTTTAATAATCCTAATATTTGGATTAGCAATCGAGTAAACCATTTGAAGACTCAAGGTTTCTTTTTCTTTTTCTTTTTTAAGATTTTATTTATTTGACAGAGAGAAACACAGCGAGAGAGGGAATGCAAGCAGAGGGAATGGTAGCAGGAGAAGCAGGCTTCCCGCCGAGCAGGGAGCCTGATGCGGGGCTCGATCTCAAGACTCTGGGATCATGACCTGAGCTGAAGGTAGACGCCCAACGACTGAGCCACCCAGGTGCCCCTTTTTTTCACATTTTTTTTAAATTTTTTTCATTAACATACAATGTATTATTTGCCTCAGGGTACATGTTTGTGAATCATCAGGCTTATATATTTCACAACATTTACCATAGTACATACCTTCCCCAATGTCCACAACCTAGCCACCCTATCCCTACCCCTCTACCCCCCAGTCACTCTCAGTTTGTTTCATGGGTTTAGGAGTGTCTTAGGGTTTGTCTTCTTCCCAATCTCATCTTGTTTCATTTCCCTCCCCCACCACCCCTTCCACGACCCCCTGCCCTGCCTCTCGAATTCTTCATATCAGATAGATCGTGTGATAATTGTTTTTCTCTAACTTATTTTGCTTAGCATAATACCTTCTAGTTCCATCCACGTCAATGCAAATGGCAAGATTTCATTTCTCTTGATGGCTGCATAATATCCCATTGTATATATATACCACATCTTCTTTATCCAGTCATCTATTGATGGACATCTAGGTTCTTTCCATAGTTTGGCTATTGTGGACATTGCTGCTATAAACATTCGAGTGCCTGTGCCTCTTCGGATCACTACATTTGTATCTCTAGGGTAAATACCCAGTAGTGCGATTACTAGGTTGTAGGTTAGCTCTATTTTCAACTTTTTGAGGAACCTCCCTACTATTTTCCAGAGTGGCTGTACCAACTTGCATTCCCACCAACAGTGTAGGAGGGTTCCCCTTTCTCCGCATCCTCACCAACATCTGTCATTTCCTGACTTGCTAATTTTAGCCATTCTGACTGGTGTGAGGTGGTATCTCACTGTGGTTTTGATTTGTATTTCTCTGATGCCAAGTGATGTCAAGCACTTTTTCATGTTTGTTGGCCATTGGATGTCCTCTTTGCAGAAGTGTCTGTTCATATCTTCTGCCCATTTCTTGATCAGATTATTTGTTCTTTGGGTGTTCAGTTTGGGAATTTCTTTACAGATTTTGGATACTAGCCCTTTATCAGATATGTCACTTGTGAATATCTTCTCCCATTCTGTCATTTGTCTTTTGGTTTTGTTGACGTTTCCTTTGCTGTGCAAAAGATTTGTGAGCATTCTTGAGTTCTAAAAAGAAGAACACAGAAGCAAAGTGCCATTCTCAACCCTTCATAGCTGGAAGTGTTCCATTAGCATGCCTTACTGCTGTTGATGTTTGAGGAGGCTTTTAACCATTAGGAAGTACAACTTAATTTGTGCCTAGACTTGTATTCTCACCTCTCTTGAGCGTGTGGAGTCTTCTCGGCCCAGAGTACTTACATTCAGCTCAGTGAGTGGCAGGAGAGTTTCTCACAAGTGTGGCATGCTGAGACTTCAGAAGATTGGGACAAAAGCATACTTCTGCTTCTGCATCATCTCTGTTGCTACTTGCAAGCTTGAACACTAAACATGACAAGCAATGAGATGTTGAAAGATAGAACCCAAGTTAACAAAATTACGAGTGAAAGAGGAGAAATCAAGACTAACACCAAGGATATAGAAACAATCATCAGAAGTTATATACAGCTATAGGCCAACAAGTTAAGGAATCTAGAAGGTTGCATTCCTGGAAACTATAAACTTCCAAGACTGAAACAGGAAGAATTTGACAACATAAATAGAGCAATATCTACTAACAAGAATGAAACAGTAACAAAAACCTCCCAAAAATTGAGAGCCAAGGACCTGATGGATTCCCTGGGAAATTCTACCAAACATTCAAGGAGGATATAACCCAGAAGGGGGGGCAAGATGGCAGAGAGGTAGGAGACCCTGTTGCAACCTGTCCCCAAAAGTGAGCTGGATATCTGCCAGACCACGCAGAACACCCATGAAATCAACCGGAGGAACAAGATTTTTCACTTCTGGATCTCTACGGGAGCAGAAGACAGCAGCAGAGAGGTAAAGCAAAGCAGAAACACTCAAAATGGTATTGTAGGATAAACAAAAGGGGGAGGGAGCCACCAGAAGCGGTTCAATGACAGTAATACCCCAAAGGAAAGCGCCGGGTGGTTGCAGAGCAGCAATAACTTAGAGCCGGGTTAAAAACATTTAAAAAGAGCATAAGGTTCTAAGGAGCAGCGAGTGGAAGGGGGTGGGTGTGGGGTCAGGCCTAGGCCCATACTCCCAGGAAGGACACCACTCTCCACAAAGAGAGACCAGTGGGGGGCGGGGCCCCGCTCCCGCACCATTTTGTGGGGCAGGTGTGCACGCTCCTAAAAGCACCTTAGAGAGTCTGCTGGGGTCCTAGAGTCCACATCTTTTCTCCAGATACAGCGTTCTCTAGACAGTGCACCCCTGGAGGCAAGAACTGCACAACCTGTGCACTAATCTTGGCAAGAATCTGGCCATACCCCGCCAGAGCCTGTGGAGTCACCAAACTGCTGAGTGCGTGCCACCTGGGACAGACTGCGCTGGGAGATTTGCTGAGGGGAAGGTCTGTTCTGGAATGCACAGAGGGGAGCAGACTGTGGCTTCTCTGTGACAGGGAGGTCTGGGCACGGACAGGCAGATTCCTCCTTTAGACTCTCTAAAAAGGAGAAAAAGCTACAAAGGGCCAAAAGCCTTCAGAGAGCTAAAGACTAAGAAACCGGGTTCCACAGAGCTCTGCCCTTGACTTGGGGACAGGATGACTCAACATAAGCAAAATTGACTGGAAAACAATGCGCCAGACCCCTCCGTAGAAGACAAGTCAAAAAAACAAAAGGACTATAACCACAGGGTCCCCATAAGACTTTAAATCCCCAAAAACAGGGGAAATCAATATATTAAGTGCCAGATAAAACCCTCAAACCTGTATATTTCATAGGTACAAGTTGTTTTTTTCTTTCTCTCTTTTCTATTCTCTATATTTTTTAATTCACGTGTTTTCACATGTCTTGGTTTGATTTTGTTTTTTGTTTTTATTTTTTTCTTTTTAACTAATTAACATTACAACTAGAGGCTCAATACAACGATAAACCCAGGAAGACCTGATATAACATTCCTCGCACACGAGGAGTTATAACCATCCTCCCATCCTATCCTTCTGTCAGTGTTTCTACCTATTTGCTTTTGTTCTGGTATTATATATAATCACATTCCTGGGGTTCATTCAGACTAAGTTCTTTTATTTCTTGTCATCTACTTTTGTCAGTCTATATGTTTGTTCGTGTCAGTCTACATACTTCATAAATCTTATTGTTGGAGCCCATTATGGCTGGGATCCCCTCTTTTTCTGTTTCACTCTATCTTTCTTATCCTTATTCTTTATTTTTGGTCGTGAATCCCAATTGCTCCTAAACCTTCCAGAGTGCAACCTGCCTGGATCATGGGTGAAATATCCAACTACACATCCTCTCATCCATTTCTCATCACAATGACTAGGAGGAGGAACACCCAACAGAGGGAAAACCCAGAGACTGTGCCCTCTCCCTCAGAACTATTAGACACGGACATTAACAGTATGTCAGAAAGGGAATTCAGGCTGACAATTATCCAGGCAATGACTAGGATAGAGAAAAACATTAATGACAATATAGAATCTCTAAGGGCAGAAAGGAGAACCAGTATAGCCGATGTAAGAAGTGCTATCAGTGAGATCCAATCCAATCTAAATGGTTTAACAGCTCGAGTTATGAGAAGGAGGATAGAATTAGTGATCTAGAGGATAAAATGATAGAGAAGAAAGGACAGGAAGACAGCTGGAGCAAACTGCTCAGGAATCATGAGAAGAGACTTAGGGAAATAAATGACACCATGAAACGTTCCAACATCAGGATTATTGGAATCCCAGAGAGGGTAGAGAAAGACAGAAGACTAGAAGATCTAGCTGACCATATTCTGAAAGAAAACTTCCCCAATCTGGGGAATGCAACAAGGGTTCATGTCCTAGAGGCAGAAAGGACACCTTCCAAAATCAACGAGTCTAGAAATACAGCGAGACACATAATAGTAAAATTAGCAAATTATAATTTTAGACAAGAGATCCTGGGGGAAGGTAGGGGGAAGAGATCCCTTACATGTGGAGGAAGACCCATCAGAATAACGTCAGACCTGTCCACAGAAACCTGGCAAGCCAGAAAGGGCTGGCAAGACATATTCAAGGCACTAAATGAGAAGAACATGCAGCCAAGAATACTTTATCCAGCAAGGCTGACATTCAAAATGGGTGGAGAGATAAAGAGCTTCCAAGATCGGCAAGGATTAAAAGAGTATGTGACCAAGAAACCGGCCCTTCAGGAAATATTAAAAGGGGTTCTATAAAAGTAGAGTGAACCCAGGAGTGACTTAGAACAGAAATTTACAATCAATAGAAACAAGGGCTACATAGGCAACATGATGTCAATAAACACTTATCTTTCAATAATCACTCTCAACGTGAATGGCGTAATCGCTCCTATTAAACGGCACAGGGTTGCAGAATGGATAAAGTGGCAGGACTCGTCCATATGCTGTCTACAAGAGACTCATTTGGAACCAAAAGATACATCCAGACTGAAAGTGAAAGGATGGAGAACCATCTTTCATGCCAATGGGCCTCAAAAGAAAGCTGGGGTTGCAATTCTCCTATCAGATAAATTAGATTTTCAGCTAAAGACTATATTCAGAGATACAGAAGGACATTTCATCATTCTGAAAGGGACTATCCTCCAAGATGATCTAACAATTGTAAACATCTATGCCCCCAATATAGGAGCAGCCAACTACATAAACCAACTGTTAATTAAAATAAAGAGTCACATATTTGGGAATACAATTATAGTAGGAGATTTTAATACACCACTCTCAGTAACAGATCATCTAAACAGAAAAT
>JAQQSY010000119.1:0-23044 GCA_028646535.1 Procyon lotor
GAGCGTTGCCCCGCGTGTCGTGCGTTGTGCGATTTCCTGCTCTCGCCCCTCGCTTGGCCAGGACCCCGAACTGCGTGCGGAAGTGCGTAAGGGAGCAGCCCGTGTAGAGCAAGGAGGCAGCGGGCTGGATCAGCATTTGCAGGCTTGCTTGTGTCGGGCCTTAGCACCCTTTGCACCATTAGAGGTAGGGAACATCCTTGTTTCATTCCTGATCTTATTAGGGAAGCGACACATGCAGGAGTTCATAACCCTTTTCTCACGCCCTGGACCTCTTCTCTGAATTAAGATTTAAATGCATAAAATACATAGAACACCAAAGGAAGGCAAGTACCTAAATAGTTACTGGAATATCATTACCCCATATTAAATAGCAAGATATAGGGCAGATCCAATAAATGCCATCGTTTCAAGACAATGAGAGGAGTAAACAGTATTTTCAGATACCGGCTTCAACTGTAACAACTGTATTAGCAACAAGATCACAGGTGATTCTACTCCTACTGTGGTTTGTTACCTATAGTCATAATTGGAGGAAAAGCCTGCTTCCCCCTCTCTCTGCCTGCCTCTCTGCCTACTTGTGATCTCTCTCTCTCTGTGTTAAATAAATAACTAAAATCTTAAAAAAAAAAAAAAAACCAATTGGTCTTGAGTTGGAACCTTGAGGTCCTTGCCCAGTGGGACATTGCAGACGCAGACCCGAAGCCAGCGGGTAGCGCAGCCCAGGCCCTGCCTGTGTGGGTGTCCCTAATCCCTCCCGCTGCTTGGGCAGCAGCTTCGTGTAGGAGGCAGCGAGGACATGGGTGAGCTTCTGGGAGTCCCTGCTCCTGAGCGAGGGGCCCAGCTCGGGTCCGTTCTCCCTCCCGATTGCACACGCCCGGCCCGGAGTTGGTGCCCACTGAAGGCAAGCGGGCACTTCTGTGTGTCGTGGCCGTGGAGCCCAGAGGCTCCGCGGCTGGCCCCAGACCACGCACTGAGAACATTTAATTACATTTCCGGTTCACTGAGATACTGATGACTCTTGTTTGAATACGACTGTGTTTAAGATTGATCGTTACCTTGGTTTGAAGCCGAGGATTGTGTTTTATCTTAAAATGCAAACTCACCGCCCCATCTTAAACAGAGCTGAAGCTTGTACATTTCCATACTCTTTGACCAAACCATGAGAAGTGTAGGGATTTATCCTGAGGACACAACGGGGTAATGTGTGTGTAATGACGTTCATTGCAGTATTTTACAATTGTAGCAAAAAGCTGGAAGCGACTCAAATATTCATCAATAAGGGATTCGATAACTGATCGTCTATCAATAAGTTCTGACACAGCAACGCCATGGGGTAACCCCCAGCTCTGAGAGATGCTGGTTTGGTAATTTGTAAAGCTTTGCTCCTTGTGGTTTTTAAAAATAAAATATCCATAAATGATTCTGCTTTGCCTACAGGATTAAGAATCACAGGTAGGAGGGTGTCTGATGTTCTGGGAAGTAGATTAATTTTAATTCCAGGATCACATTCTGCACAGGGACCTCCTGACCGGGGATTGTGCCGCTGTCGCCCAAAGACTGCGTCTGCTC
Organism: Procyon lotor; assembly: GCA_028646535.1. Taxonomy (NCBI): domain Eukaryota; kingdom Metazoa; phylum Chordata; class Mammalia; order Carnivora; family Procyonidae; genus Procyon; species Procyon lotor. The sequence continues at coordinate 1,570 of JAQQSY010000119.1, forward strand.
CCTTTGGCCCGTCAGCTAGGAACGTAGCTTACATTTTGCAATGGTTCAAAGGAAAAAGAGCAAACAGATACGTGAAAATCACCCGACATTCCAATATCAGAGCTCAGCTGCACTCCATTTATGTCCCGTTGGGGCTGCAGGGGAGCCTCTGGCCCACGGACCTCGAAGTACTGACTCTCAGATCCCCCACGGGGGCGGGGCTGACCCCCTTCTGAACTAGTTCTCAGTCTTGCGGCTGACTGCACAGCGGCCGTCTGGTCCGTGGTGCGGGTGCTTGCATGTGTGCGTGTGGTGTGCGTGTGCTCGTGTGCATACATGAGTGCGTGTGTGCACGTGCATATATGTGTGTGCATGCACGTGCATGCTGTGTGTGCAGGGAGAAGGTCATTCTTCCTCACTCTGTAGCTGGAAACTGTTTGTCCTGCTGTGAACTGTGAAGTCAGGTCCGTTTCTTCTTACTCCACCAGATACAGGGTAGATCAACCCAAAGCGTGAGCTTCGAGGGGACGGTCGAGCCGCCCGCGGTACCGGGGCAAGGGCTCTGAAGGCTGCGTGAGCAGGCTCCTACAAGTCCCACGAGCAGAAACTGCCTACAGCCCGAGAGGGAGAGTTCAGGAATCACTCGCCTCGAGCCGCTCTTGGTCTCTCACTGGGGTCTCGCTCGCTCTGCCCTTTGGCTTTGTCACCGTGCTGGTGGCCTCGGATGCTGGGCCCCCGCGGCCCCCTCCGTCACCAGGTTCGCGCTCCCGCGGCTCTCTCTCCTTTCTCAGGCCACGTGCTCGGTGCCCTGCCTGCTTCACCTCTACCCTGGCCCTGAGGCACCTCGCTGCCCGCCTGGTACCAGGGCCCCACGCGGCTTGCGTGTCCTTGAGTGGAAACCTGAACCCTGGGGGCTGACACATCATCATACCTGGGATGTCGCTGATCGCTCAGACAGAAGAGGGCCGCGTCCGAGGCCGAGATCGATGCTGCTGGGGGATCGGATTTGGTCAGGAGCATAAGTGCAGGTGGAAGGCATTTCGCAGCATGCACTCAGGGGACATCAGCAGGACCCCTGGCACCGTCATCGGGGGGCCGTGTCTGAGGGGCTGAGACACAGAGTCTGGGGCGGCGGGAAGCTGAGAGAGGGCGGGACAGCGTGGGGACAGTAAGCCTTCGCCCCGGAAGCAGCCGAGCAGAGCAGCAGGAGTCCGGAGTGTGCCGTTGCCCGCCACCCCCTGGCCAAGGTCTCCGAGGGGCAGCGTCACCTATCCCTGGGGCCGCTGTGAGGCCGAGCACGCCTGGTGTCCCCAGTCCCCCCCGTTAGCCTCTTGCCTCCGGCCCCCTCCCGCACGGCAGCTCTGACCTGTCACCCTCATGGCTCCCGCAGAGCCTGGACTCTGGGACTGACCCCGTCAGTGGGGAGGCCCGGCGTCCACCCTTCACACCACACGGGAAGGAGCCAGAGGTGACATCGTTTGGTGTCCGTGGCCTCTTTCACGCAGCCAGTCAAGAGAGAGACATTTTTATCTCATCCGAGTCTCCTGTAGGGGACTCAGATGTCCCCGCATCCTCGAGAGGCTGGATGAAGGGCTCCTCAAGGAGCACGTGCAAACCCAACAGTTACAAACTGGAACTAAAGCTGGGAAGCGCACAACAGAGACGGCGGACTCACGCTGGTCACGGAGCCTCATCTCCCATTGCTGCCCCACGTGCCTCCCGGATTCTGGGGTGCAGACGAGCCCCCTGTGTGTCTGGGCCGTGCAGAGGCCGCTGACGTCTACCCGCTGTGCCTGCTGGTGTTTCTCACAGGAAGTCGCCCGCGGAGAACATCCTGGCAGGCTCACGCTGTCAGCAGGGGCTTCTCTCCTGTGGGGATGGGCTCCTCCCGTCCTTAGCAGGACATCGCCCCTGCACCGTGGCCAGCCAGGGAGTGCATCTTGGGGGTGGGGGTCCCTGCCTGTCCTCCCTGGGCCCCCAGGACCTTCCGAGCTCTGTTCTGTCCCAGCAGCTGGTGGAGGGCACCGTGCTCACACAATTCCTCTCTCCCTCTCGTCTCTGAGCTCCTTGAGAACAGGACCTCATTTCCACCTCATCCTCCAGTGTGGTGTGATCCACAGGGCCCGAGTCAGCTGGTCTGGGGTGGGGAGGACACACTGTGTGTCTCACGAGCTCCCGAGTCGCGCCAGAGCCCCTGACCCAGGGGCCCCACTCTGGGTAGCAAAGCCTCAGGGCCTCACGTTGAATCTCATTCAGTGCTTGTCAAACACACGCATGTTCTTGGATCGAGTATCACATATAAAACCCTGAGCACCGTAAAACACTCATGAACACATTAGGACAAGATGTGGCTACTGATTATTAAATATTCTTTCACAAATACATATGCTACTGTGATGTTGGCTACTAGAATCGTCTGCTGAAAAGTGAAAGCTACGGACTGGTTATCCCCTTGGGTTGAAAAAATAAAAAAAAAAAACAGAAGAGAAACTGGCTGACTTTTCTTTTTTCTATTTTTCATTAGCTGATTGAATTGGCTTTATATTTTGGCATCAGAGGATGTAATTTATTTAGATATATTGGTATGTATTTGGAGACTGCCATTTCATCTCTGTTCAATTTAAAAAATGCTGTCCCCTCTAAAATCAATCCAAAGTTAATCCACTTCAAGGAATGAGGGAAGCAGGGGTGAGCCCTTCGCCGTGACGGGAGCCTGCACAGTTATTAGTGAACTCTGGGCTGATCCACCTGGGAGTTTAAAGTCCGCACACAGGTCCCTACTTACCGTTGGGGTTACTGAGGTACAAAACACACAGCACAAGGCTCTGAATAGAAAAGGTCACCCCTCGCTCCTTCCTTACCCCCCTCCCCCCTTAAGAGCCTGCGAGGCTTCCCGGATCCAGACTGAAGGCTCTCAGACCCACCATCACGTTCCAGTGGGAACCTGGCATTTTCTCTCTTGGTTGATGCTTCTGGTGTGGGTTGGTACCTAGGTCAATGGAATTGAGCAAATCGTGCCCGATGGTAAGATACTATGGACAAAATTCGGTCCTGCCCTACATGTAGGAAAGGATTGTGTGAACACGAGCGGGCTCCAGTGGGCAGAACTCTGGCTGAGGGGCTGATGCTGAGGGGCTAATGGGGTCAGAGTCCCGGAATTGACATCCTGGCTCTGACGCTGGTGGCGGATGAGCCATTTCAACATTCTCTCCCTCGTCTGTCGGCCAGGATCCCATGTGAGCACCTCCCAGAGAGACGACCCTGGGGGGCGACTGGAATCATCCATACTAACCTGCTCGGCACAGGGCCTGGCAAAGCAAATGCTCGGCAAGTGCGGAGGACTTTTATTACTATTCGGATTTTGGCTGCTTAGGTGGACATCATCCGTGGGCCACAGCCGCAGCCTGCTGGGAGCTGAATTAATCAGGATACTTCCAGCAAATAGCAGAAAACGTCTGTAATGATATTTCTCATGTCACCTCCTGAGAAGAGGAGCTTAGGACAGGCCCCAGGGTCACGTGATGCAGCGTCCTGGCATTGCTGCCGAGGACACAGGTCCTCTCCACCGGCCCCATCAGGCGGCCTGATCTCAAGGCCGGCTCTCCTCGTGGGTGCAAGATGGCGGCCGTGCGGACCGACACATGCTCTTCCTCGTTCACATTGGGCTGCGGAGTTTGAGAGCCCCTCCCTAGACCTTGGGGCCTCCGTGCTTCCCTGCGGCATGATCAGGCCAGCCAAGGGCCGGCGTTGCCCTGAGCCTCCAGCAACTACTAAGGGGTGGACACGTTCCTGACCCTGGACCAGAAACCCCAGGATCTCCCAGATCTAGAATCACATGCAGAGATTGTAACATTCTGCTTCCCAGGCAGGCCCTGCTGCGTGAGTCCTTGCGGACGAGGCCCAGGCACGTGCATGTCAGAGGGCACCCTAAATCACGTGGGCGGACAGGGAGCTGCTCCGGAGCTGAGCCTGAGACCGACGTGGAGGCAGGGAGCCGTGTGCGGGAGGCGGATGCCGGCGGATGCCACACTCTGCTGAGAGGGAAGGAAGCCAGCGCAGCCCCCGAGCCCTCTGCAGGCTGGAAACCGAGGGCCTGGGCACTAGATGGGGACCCCTGGCCAATGGGCAGCGTGGCAGTCCCCGGAGGCCCTGCATTCACGCACGCACTCACTTGCTTGGGGACTGTTGTGGGACGCTCCCCGAGGCCAGCTGCACGTGGGCCGGTGGGCTCCCCGCAGTGGGTGAGCCACCTGGAGCTGTACACGGTGGGGGCGGCAGGCAGACGCGTACAAACCAGAAGGGGACAGATGGGCCCGCAGCGTGTGGGGAGCAAGGATCACCAGCACGTGGGAGTGGGGGCCGGCGGGGGAGGGCACCTGCTCACACCCTCCCCGCAGACCCTCGGAGCCTTCCAGGGCACAGTCCGCGTGTCAGAGAGGCCGGCAGCTCTGCCACCACCCCCGGGGGGGACTCACCGAGCCCTCGCAGCCACAGCGGGGAGGTGACAGGCCCCGAGGGGCTTGTGTGCACCGGACTGCGGGCAAGTATTTGCACACGGTGTCGTCGGGCCTGGCCTGCTTTCACAGTCTGACTCACGTGCGGAGGACGACACAGACAGGGAAGACCGCCCAGATGTGTATCGAGGATGTTGCTCATTTACCTGCAGTCTGAACGTGTCCTTCCAAAGATGGACACCCGGCACCAGGATGAAGTCACCGTGCCGGTAAGAGTTATGACTCCGCGTGGCTCCTGAATGCCTCATTTCCCCAGAGGGCGCCCCTGTAGCTGATCTCATCTGGCGTCTGGAATCGGGCCATGTCTGGTGGTCTGAGGCTCAGACTCGCTCCGCCTGGTCCGTCTGGTGCTTGTGTTTGCACCCAGCCGCGGGGGAACCGGGGGAACCGCCTGACCCTCCCCGGGGGTCCAGCCCGCCCTCCCACACCGCTACCTGCCTCTTCTTGGCTGTTGCTGTTTTGCTTTAAAATAACCTCCCAAAGCCATGAGCCAGACAGTCTGTTTCTACCGTTGTCTCCTCGACTGATTTCCCTTGACAGTGTCCACACCGGGCCGAGTTCATCCCGGGCTAGAGCTGTATGAACCGCGGATATATTTGATGTGAGAACAGACTCTGAGTATAAACACCTGCTTTTGCTAAAAATGAGAGTTTAGCGAATGATGTTGGACGAGAGAGAAAGGGAGGAATGGCCGCCTTGCATCCTTTAAACACCCCGTTTCCTCGAAGGCACGTGGATCTGTTTTCTTCCCAGCTTCCAAGTCCCCCGGGAGACAACCTGATGCCCCCTCGGCAGGTGCACGCCTCCCCAGGCGACGCCGCTCAGGGCACGCACGGCCCATCTCCAGCCCATCTGGCTTTGTTCACAGCAGGAACTGGGGCCCAGACTGTGGAGGCTTCCTGGCCAGACTTCCCTCCACGCTGTGTGACGCTAGGAGCCTCAGGCAACCTCTCTGAGCTTCTGTATAAAATTCTGAGCTTTACCGGCTTTCTCTTCTGGATCACAGGCGCCCGGTTCCTGGATGCTTGTAGGGCCAGGAGAGTGACGAGTAGTGATCTGTGCACGGTGCTCCCAGACCCGAACCTGCTCGAGGCGCGAGGAGGCCCAGCCCAGGTGTTTTCTGCGTGGGCATCCGCTGGTCCTGATGCCGCGTGACCAATAGGCAGACCCATGTGGATGGATCACGGGTGGGTTACCCCAAGGAGTCTGCAGTTCTGGGCGGTCTCTGGGCCGGCGTGTGTGCGAGGACGCGGTGGTTCTGCTCTTGTTACGGCAGCTCCCCTGGGGCGGGCGGCTGGGCGGGACCAGGAGACCCCGAGGGCCCTCCCCGTGCTGCGGACCCGGGCTGGTGAACTGCACAGCCCTCTGTCCCATTCTGGCATGGGGGGGGGGCACATTCTGAACAACCGCACTTGGGGCCCGCCCTGTCCCTCCTCAGTGGGGCCCGACAGGAATAATGCCAGATATTTACGTCCTGCCAGCCCTGGGAGAAGCGGACTTCGGGAGCCAGGGGTGTGTGTGTGAGAGTGTGTGTGCATGCACACGTGTGAGTGTGTGTGTGTCAGTGTCACCCCAGTTTCTCAGCTCCTCATCTCTCTCAAATACAAACGGACGGGGGATGTGCTGAAACCCTTTCTTGCCCGTGTTACTCGTCCTGCACAGCGATGGCACTGACGTCCCCGGTGGGTAGTGTGTCAAAGTCACCGACAGACCGGCTGAGTCACTGAGCACAGAGCCTGGAGCAGACCAGCCGCTGGGAGGGTATAAACCGTCAAGTTCACGGAGGCCTCAGGGGCACGGGCCTGGGAATCCCCAGGGAGGGTGCTGGTTTTCGAGAATTATGCATTTTCCTGAACACGCATTTCCAGCCGCCGACCGGGGATTCCACCAGCTTGGTCCTCACTCGGCGCGTCCGGGGTTAAATCCGTACCATTCTCTCTGAGCCCTGCTGCCCCAGCCGGGAGCTCCTCCAGCCTCCCAGCGTCCGCTCTGCAAGCCTGGGGTCTAGGGGCTGCTCTGCCCCAAACACCATTGCTTGCCAAGTGCAATGACACCATCATTTCAAAGAAGCGACATGTTTTACATTGAAAAATGCATAGTTTGGGGTTTTCTGGCCACATCAGGCCCCCGTGGCAGCTCGCGGCCAGAGCCACTTACACCTTCAGACGGGGGCGTGTTTCCCACATGCACGCGGGTCCTGCCGCGCTGCAGCGAACCCTCGACGGTGGGGCCCCAGTGTGAGACGCCGTCCGCGCGAGACGGGGGGCAAGCCGGGGAGCTGCGAGGGCCCAACGGAGCCGGCAGAGGCAAGAAGACAGTGGGCATCGGAGCATTCCTGTAAACGGGAAATTCGACGGGATAACGAGCAGACGGCGGGGTGTGAATTCGAGACGGGGAGGAAGAGCGTGAGGCGTGTTTCCAGAAGGCCGTAGAAAGGACCCTTCAAGGATGCTGACGGGGGAGCCCACACGGCGGGGTCCGGCCGAGAGAGTTGGGGCAGATAGACGTTCTGACATTGGACAGGGCAACGTTCCAGGGCTCCGAGAGAGAGCACGGGAGATGCCGAGCCCACCTGGAGAGCCTCGGCCTACGCCTTACAAATCCGGCTCCCGGGCTTTCTGGGTTTCTGTGTCCATCGTTGTCTCTGGCCTGAGACGGCGATGCAGCTCGGGCCCGACGCGGGCGGGATCGCACAGACCCCGCGCCGGCGCTCACCGGACGTGTAGGGAACTTCCCTGCCTGGAGAGAGTGGAGGCCCACCTGACCGGCCTGAGCAGGGGGCGGTGAGCACGTCCTGCCCACGGGGGCTCAGGGCAGAATCCGTCCCAGAGAGGTTCCTGTTGTCCCCCCGGCTTGCGTCCTGAGCATTACTCCCGAGAGTCACATTTCAGGACCACATGGGCTTACTGAGGTGTGCACCCCCGCAGAAGACGAGGGAAACAGACTCTCTCCGAACTGATTTTGAAAGAGCCCATCCCCCGCTCGGCACTGTCAGATGCCTGCCGGTGGCGGGGGACCGGGGTGGGGGTGGGGCACACAAGCCATCGGATTCTTCCCTCCCGCCCTCCCTCCCCTCTCTGGGCACAGTTTCCCCTGATCGCAAACCTGACCACTTTACTCTCCTGTTCTCGTGTTTGGGTGACCCTCGGGGGCTACACAGGAGGGTCCAAACTCCCCAGGGCGGTCAAAGCTGTCCCTTCGCATTGTGTCTTCGGACTATCTGGGCACCTGCTTGGGAGCCAACACGCCTTCAGACGGGCTTGTGGGGTCCGGGGGCAGGGGTCGAAGCTTGTCGTTTTCACCAATAGCAGGGCTAAGGATTAGTACAAAATTATGATTCTTTGGAAATGTATCAACGCCAGATCTTGGGGGTTTTTTTGGGTTTTTTGGTTTGTTTTTAAGATTGATTTATTTATTTATTTTAGAGAAAAAGAGCACAAGTAGGGGAGGAGACAAAGGGAGGCGAAGTGCCGACAGCTCGGGCTTGAGGGCCAGGGGCCCCGTTTGCTGGCAGGAAGTGCGTGTTTCCGAGCCCGCCCGACCTCTCTGGGCACATTTTGTATGAGATCTTTAAGACCTCCCTGCACCGAGGCCTCTCCTTCCCTGTTAACAAGAACGGATGGACGGGGAGAAGCCCCGATGTGCAAGGTGATGGGATGGGCTGCGTGAATTCTCACTCGTCTGCGGTCCACGGCGTCCCAAATGCTTGGTCATTGCTGGTTCCTCGCCACACCCCCAGCGAGCTGAGAAACAGCCTTGTTTCCACTTGGAAGTCGAAGAAATAGATGAACACCGGGCAAACCCGACTGACGGGGCCGAGTCTTTGGGGGCACCCAGGTCCTCGCTCCAGACCGGGGTCCCCCCTAAAGGAGCGCCGGCAGAGGATTTCCCCCTTGACTTTGGATTGAGCACATTTGGAAGATGGTCTTTACTCAACCAGACTGGCTTCCGGTTGCTGACCCTCAGCTGCCAGACGAAGCCCGTTGGTTAAAGCAAGACGATTTACCAGCGGCCGCCGTGAGGAGTAGGGCAGCGGCGTGGCCCAGGGGCTCGTGAGCACGTCCGTGGACTCCAGCCCGGAGCTGACCCCTCGCTGCGCAGGTGCGTCGTTCCCCGGCCCTCACGCCCCGACGGACTCACGGAACATCGCACCCCTCTCCTAGCTCTGCCAGGGTCCCGACGCCTACCCAGCCCACCTCGCAAGCAGGCTCGTCAATCAGAGGGAACGCTCCATGAAGCTCATTTGCTGTCCTGCATCAAAGTATCGATGAATTCAGCAGACGGAGAGACGTGAGGGCCCCTCTGTGCCTCGCCCAGGTGTGGCCCCAGCTTTGATGGAGCGAAGCCCCTCGGGGGAGGAGTGGGTGGTCCGCCGGTGATTCCAGTGACGTGTTTAACCCTGACCGTGATGCTCTATGGGGGAGCCGTCCAGGATGCCGGCGAGTCTGGTGTTCTCAGGGTTAAGATGGGCGCAGGGACCACCCTCGCCGCAGAGGTGGCCGGGGGAGCCCAGGAGGAGGTGTGCACGGTCAGCGGTGCGAGCCCCGGAGAACCCCGTGCACACGGCCAGGAGTCAGGGGTCTCGCTCAGTGACATACGGTTACGTGTGCAGCAAGCTCTTCCTGTCCCTGAAACCAGCGCGTGATGGCTAGGAGCTCGGCATTCATTGCAATAACCATGTTAAATACTACGTCAAACACCTGTAACAAGGCCATCCCCTCCCCACTCCCCCTCCAGCCTCCAAGCGCTCTGAACACAGGACTCCCTTCCCTTGGGAATCTCGAGGGCCCGACAGGGATAAGCGACTGGGGCGGATGGATAACTTTGGTATGAAAGGGGCTTGACCTTGGCTTCCCATTGTTACGCATTTCACCTCCGAGGAGTTTACAAACACGTAGATAGTGCGTCTCCAAAAATGCATCGTGATTTTACTTTGAAAGAATTCTCTGACGATAGTAATGAGATTTAAAGTGAATCTGCCCTAGAGGAAGAGGTACCCACGCAGCAGTGGCCTGAGGCCTGGAAACCGGATGTTTTATGACCCCGAATCTCCTCGAGTGGGTCAGGTCAGAGTTACAAGCAGCCTAAGACTGCTTCCCACCGAGATTTAGCTTCGAGGGGTAATGGGTCCTTCCAAGCCCCGGGGCCAGGATGTCTATGGAGCTCGGACCCCTGCGTTTCTCAGTCTCCAGAAGGCACACCGCTGAGCCCACGGGAGGCGGAGGAAAGCCCTTGGGTGGGGCTTCTGGGAAAACTGTGGCAGCAGGAAGGGGGCAAAGCCCGGTGACACCTTGTCGCTTTTCTCGCCTGTGTGTCTGTCGGATGTGGTGAGTAAGACAGCAGCCACCTCCGGCAACAGTGAGTCAAGTCCTGGGGCTCCCTCCCTGCTCCCCCCGGACTGCCCTGTGAGGTCGGCAGCCCCGCACGGGTCACTGCACCAGAAAACTCACCTTTCCCCTGGTCGGTAGGTTTTGTCGCTGCTGTCGCTGCTGCGTAGGTTTTGTTATGAGCAGTGGACACAAGCCCAAAATGGCCTGGTGGAAATCACACAGGCCCCAACCTCAGTGCATCCTGTACCCATTAGAGAAACATTAATAACGGTTACACACGTGTGTGCCTTCTGTTTCCTGGGACTTTCTGAACCCAAAGCACTTTCCAGGGGAGGGCGATTAATGAATCCAGGGGGGTACGTGGGGATTGTCCGAAAGCCGCTCGCTGCTCCGGAGCAGGCTTGGGTCTCACGGAGCTCGTACGTCATTTTATATTTACAAGTAGCCAGTCTCCGGAAGCAAAGGTGGGCAGGTGCAATTGCTTTCAAGATTTCATTTAACCCGGTGTATCGGAAGTGTTACCATTTTAAGTGTAACCAATATGAGAAGTATTCGCAGGAGATTCCGTGGAGGGATTTGGAAACTAGTCTCGTTTGGAAGCTAATCTGATAACGAGGGAAGATCTCAGCGACCTCGATCCCAATAAGAGCCAGCGCGCGTCCCTCGCCCGAGGATATTAGGTTCAGTTATACCGACCGCTGGAGATCCAATGGAAAAAATGCTTCCGGAATGGAACTCACCATTTCCCCACCTCGTGGGCTAGATCCACCGCTGTGTGCACCCGGCTGAGGGCCGTGGGGCCAGGTCCCGTCTTCGTCCCTCTTGTCAGCCCCACAACGGGAGGCTGTGGTTCCTCTCGGTCCCACTTCTCTCCCTGCCACCCTCCCCGCCCTAACGCAGTCCCTGCACCTGCCCGGTGCTGCCCCGGCGCTCGCTTACCAGGCCTTGGTCCTGCTGTTCCTCCTTCGCAGGGCAGCGAGGGGGAGTCGTTGGGAAGCCCAGCTCAGATGCCAACGGCTCCCAGCTTACCGTCTCCCAGGGCTTGTAAATGCGCTCACAGGGGAGCTCCTGGCGAGGCTGGAAAGGTCCCGTGTGATGTGATGGGGCCCCGCCTCTCCGCGGCCTCTCCGCAAGCCCTCCCCCTCCCTGCGAGCCCCCCCTCTCCGTGAGCCCTCCCATCTCCGCGGGGAGCTCCGGCCCCTGGGGTCCCTGTTCTGTCTCCTGGACTTGCTGAGCTCGTTCCCCCTGCACTGTTTCTGTAAATGTGAGTTCAGGTAGCCGTCGTTGGTTGTTGGCGTAGCGCTCAGGGATTCGCGGGCCGTGTATAACACCCGGATCTCATCCACCTCGGCCGTCACCCCAGACCCCGCCCTCGCCCCCCGAGGCCTTGCCCACAGTGCAGAGGAATCACTCGGCTGGCCGCGTTCTCTGAACCACCAACCCCGCTTTCTCTCACTTCCCGTCTCAGCACCCTGTTTTCATTTTCTTCGAAGCCCCTGTCACCTTCCAGAATGTTCTTACTTCTTAGTGCACACACACGTCCGTTCTCAATGTCCCATCCCCTGCGGTGGAGATGCCTGGTTAGGAGGCTCCAGGCCAGTGTCTGGTGCTCATTATCGCCCCATCCTGTGCTGGGGAACACGGAGATTTGGGGTGTGGGGTGAGGAAGGAAAGTAGGGGAAGGGGGGGAAGAGCCGTCCCCTCAGCGGGGGGAAGCAGTGGCTCAGGACCCAGCGTCCTTCCTCCGTGTTGGGGGTCTGCCCTCCATCAGAGCTGCTCTCCGTTGCCCCCATGGGAAGGGACCCAGGCTGGAGGGTGGTGCCCCGGGGACATGGCCCTTCCACACACCAGGCCGGCCTCAGCCACACGGCCCTGCCGAAGGGTGAGGGAGGCTGGCAATGCGACAGGACCACCAGGAGGACAGGTGCTGGGCCGTGGGAACGTGTGAGGCCACCGCACACGCCCCTCAGGGAGCCACCCAGCAGACGGCGGGGACGGTCGGGGCTGAGGTCCCCGAACTCAGAGCCCTGCCGAGTGCCCGTGGGTCTCCGGCTGACATGGCTGCGCTCTCACCCTGCAGCCATGGGCAGGAGTGTGGGGGCCCCTTTGGGGTAGAAGGAATCGCGGCTCACTTGGAGCGGGACCTGGAAACAGCTTTCCCCCTTTAGAGAAACGAAGACGAGGACACTCATTCTGCCCAGGAGCTCGTCCCCGGCCGGCTCAGGGACAGCCTAGAAGCTGCGAATCTCGAGCCTCGGGGCCTGCCCTCCCCAGGTAAGCGACGGAAGGCAGGGGAGCGAGCCCCGTGTGCGGCTGGGGGCCGGCGCCCATGGGAGCGATTTGGAAATGACGACAATGAATTTTACAAACGCCGCGAGGGCCAGACAAGGCCTGTGTGCCGACCACACGCGAGCCTCAGGCAGCCTCTCCCTCTGCCCAGACTCCCCGAAGCTCGGGCTCACCCAGAGACGGCCGCGTCCCAGGACCCAGCAGGGCTCCTCGGCTGGCGGTCTCCTCCTGACACCCGTCACACCCGCTCATCTCCATCCGGGAGGTTTACCCACCGAGCCTCCGGTCCGGCCGCCCCGACGGCTGCGTGCACGTCTGGCTCACGTGTCGTCCGTGCGGGGACATCGGCCTCTGAAGGGACCCCAGGGTCTGCCCCTGAGCGAGGGCTGCCGAGTGGCATGGAAGGGGCCCCGGGGGCTGTCTCTGGGGTTTGATGCCCGCGTCCACGGACCCAGGGGCGCCCTGTGTGACTGCAGCGCTGACCCAGGCTGGGGGCCGGGGGCCACGATGGGGGGGCAGGACTCCCCAGGTCACCATGGGCGATGTCTTCAAAGAAAAAGCAGGAAATGTCCAGCCCCAGTGCACTGAAACACAGGGAGACTCTACCACCCGGGTCCTGACCGATTTCCCTTTTTTCCTTGTGGTAAAATACACAACACGAGTTGGCCGTTTTAACCGTTTCTGAGTGTTCCGTCAGTACCTCACCCCACGCAGACCCCCGCACCCGGGACGCAGGCCCCTCTCACCCCTCCCCTCCGCCCTGGAGCCCTCGTCTGCTTTCTGTGTCTGTGGGCCTGCCCCTTCTAGATATTTCATGTAAGTGGAGCCCCATGATATGTGGCCTCTTCTGGGTTTTGCGAAGCCCACCTTCATAAAATGTCCATACGCCGATCTGTGTGGGTCGGGGCCGCGTGGGGCCGGGCGGGCAGGACAGGGGGCAGGATGGGGGGCAGTAAGGAGGCGCTAGGCCATGTCCTCCCAGAAGCAGAGCTTGAAACAGGCAGGGGTCCTCGTCGTCTCTTCAGGAGATGATCCCAGAAACAGCAGGAGGGGAGACGGGCAGGGAAGGAGGCGCGGCCCGGCAGGTGCCCATTGCGGCCAGTGTGGTGAGCTCCGTCCGGCCAGGGCCCCTGGGAGACGAGAAAGGGCCGTCCTCAGGGTCATCCCTCCCGAGGTGAGGGCAGTGGGGTGCTCGTGCGGCAGCCCACCCCCAGGTGCCGAGGGCTCCCCGGGCCTAGAGCTCCCCCGTATTCCCGGCCAGCCCTGGAGGAAGGAAGCCAGAGGGTCGGCGCTCACCTAAGTGCCGCCCGTGACCCGCCTGCCCCTGGGGGTCGGGCTGGAGCCTAGTGATGGGAGGTGGGTTTTGGTCGCCCCGCCTGGAGCTCGAGTTGTTCCATCCTGTCTGAAAAGTTGTCCAACCTTCCAGTGAATTCTGCGAGCTCCTTACAATTGTCTCAATGCGTACGTTACAGGAGTCACGGGTGCGAGCGGGAACCCTGTCTGGCCTCTGGGGAGAAGCCAGGTGGCTCTCGCGGCCCCGGAGGACTTCGGTCAGGATTAAACACGTAACTGACCGGACCACACGAGAGGCGGGAGGTCACCTTCTGAGACCCCGACCTCATGAGCAGAGGGCAGCTCGGGGTCTGGAGGAACCTGCTGGTCGCGGCGAATGGGAGCTGAAAGGCCTGGTTGGAGCCGGCGGCCGCGGGTCGGGTCAGCGGGGTGAAAGCCGTGTGACGGCCGCAGCCCCTCAGGAGGGGGCCCCCGCCCCGCGATTACGGCGGACGCCCTCCGGGTGGGTGCAGAGAAGGCGCGGCCGTCAGACTCACTCGGTCCCGTCCTCACGGGAGCCGCGGGCCCTGTGGCTCTGAGGATACACTCCGGACGCTCAGGTTAGTCACGCCGGCACCTTGCCTCCCGCCCGCCGGAGCCCAGCTGAGCTCGCGGCCCGCGTCAGGGCCGATGGGCCTGTGTCCTGGAACCTCGTCTCTCGGAGGGAGGGACGCAAGAAACAGACTAGTGAGGGGTCGTTGGTTCCAGACTGCAGGCTGGGCCCGTGGGGCCCGCCGTCCGGGGAGCGTGGAGTGTGCCGCGGCCTGCGGGTAGGCTTCCTCCTTCTTACACCAGCTCGAGCCGGTTCCCGTGGCTTGTGAGCCTAGAGCCCGGCTTGCCTGGCCGCCCCCCGCGCCGTCGCTGCCCCGCCCATGGGATCCCGGGGTCTCTGCCCTGTCCGGGCTCGCGGGCCGAGCTCCCCCAGGCCAGGCCCCTTTCTTCTCTCCCGCTCTCTCCCCGTGAACCCAGAACAGTGTCTTCATTTTTTAATCCATTTGGCGAATACCCACGGAGCTCATACCCCGGGTCAGACGCTGCGAGGAGCTTTGGGGGACGGGTGTGAAACTCTGAGCCCCCGAGACGCCCCACGACTGGAGGAAAGCAGACTCTCGTGCACAACTCGCCGTGTGCAGGCTTGACCAGGATGGCGACGGGGGACAGGGGTGGACGTGCGCAGGGCAGAGGAGAGCCCTTCCTTCTAGCTGCGGGGGGCCGACATATGCGCTGCCCGCCGCGATGGCCGTGAGGTGGACAGAGGGAGGGTGTGAGCCGTGCCCGGGGAGGTGGGACCGGAAACACAGGGGCGTCTTCTAGCGTGGGGTGCGTGGGGGCCGTCCCAGGACCGAGGGGGTAGACGTGGACGAGCGGGCCGTGGAGCCCTGAGAACCCGATTCGGAGCCTGCACTTGGCTTTGCCTCAAGGAGGAACCGCCGCAGTGTTCTGAGCCTGAGGGGCAGACCGGTCACGCGGGGGTCCCTGGGTGTGACCTGAGCGGGGTCACTGGCCGCAGACGCCCCGGGGCTGCCTCGGCTCCCGCGCTCCGTTCCGGGGAGGCCGGCGGGAGTGAGGGGCGGAGCTCTGCGCGCCAGGCCGCACAAGAGGGCACTCGATGGCGGCTCATCCCATCCTTGTCCTCTGGTGATGCCAGCAAGCATCTGGGGGGGCCATCGTGTGTTCTGGCCACGGCAGGATCGCAGGGGCGAGGAAGGAGCAGCACGTAGGGTCCCCGTGGGTTCCCGGGTCCCTGCTCCCCGTGGCCCGAGGTGAGCGGCTTCGGCCTCCGCGGCTGTGACCGGGGGTATGTGAGCCTTAGACGCGCGGATGTAAGACGCTTAGCACGGTGCCCGGCTCGCACCAAGCGTGAAGGACATCTTCTCTGCCCTTGAAAATGAGCATTGGGTTTCCCAGGGGTGTTCAGTAGATCGGCCAAAACGAAGGGAAGATTCCTTAGAGATCTGGGCTCCCTTAGAGGGTTTCAAGTCTCCATCCCTCCGACAGGAGAGAATGAAAGCGAGTCTGCGAACCTGGACGGCGTCCGAGGCCAGCTCCCCGCCTGCTTGCTGCCGCTGCTTCCTAGCCCGTCCTCATTACCTGGAGGGACACGAGCTCGGAGGCGCTTGGCTCCCGGCGGGGCCCCGGACAGGAAGCTGCTGAGCTCGGAGCAGGTGCAGCCCCCGCCAGCCCCCGCCAGCCTGTGACCCTGCATCCAGCCCTCGAGCGTGGAGCGTGGGCACCTGGGGAATGAGTCACTCGGGCTTCCTGCCTGGGTCTGAGCCGAGCTGCGGCCCTCACACTCCCTTCTCCCCCATATCGCCTCTGTGGGGAGTTTCATAAGTCCAATTTGAGCGTCAAAAGCTGAGAATTGGCTCCGGTGCCCGTGATTCTCGCCCCCCAATCCCCGGCAGCAGATGGGGCCGGCTGGCACGGCTGCCTCCGGAGATGCAGATCAGAGCCGAATCACCGAGGAAAAGGGGCCCGGTCTGGCCGGTGTCCCCATGACAGGGGAGACAGGGGCTCTGGCGCACGTGAGGGGCGGTGCCCTGGGGTGCAGGAGGGTAGGGACGGGAGCCATGTCCCGCTGGGCTGCCAGGGGCCCCTCCCAGAAGCCGAGGGAAAGGCCAAGCACAACCTTGGGGGAGCGTGGCCTCGCCGACCCCTTGGCGTTGGATGCTTGGCCTCCAGACCGTGAGGCCGTACGTTTCTGTTGTCTTCAGCCCCGGCGTGGGGCCTGGGAAGGAACACCCAGCCATTCGCCCTCCTTGCCTGCCAGCCCCCGCGTCCTGCTCCCGCTCAGGATCTCAGCCGAGCTCTGGTAACCCTAACCCTCGTCCCACCTTCTCAGAGACCCTACTCCTCTAATCGGGTCCCCGACCCTCTGCACCTTCGGCTCCTGCCTGCCCCTCCCCCACAGCTGCCACCCGGGCCGTCCTCCCCACCCCCACCGCCCTGGGCCCAGGCTCTCTTCTCTCACCCCTGTCGCAAGGCGACGCCTTGAGAAGGAGCGGACATCGTGGCCTTTTCCGCCCCCCGTCCACTGGCGGGCCGCCGGAGTCCAGCTCCTGTGTCCACCCGGGGTCGCCGGGACAGGTGGAGGCTGGGGAAATCGTTAAAGGGGGCTGATGCGAAGGAAGTCATCCCGACGTATTTCAGGAACTGAATCTTCAGGAATCTGAATTGTGGTTGGTGCCACTCGACTCAACCACTCTGATTAAGGGTCCACTCGGCACCGCGTGGGGGCCTCGGGGGGCCGGGGGACGAGGGAGGGCTGACGTGTGGCTCCCGCCCCCGCCGCTGGCCGTCCGCGGGGAGGCAGAGATGACAAGCAGGTACAGATGGTGGAGGGAAGCATGGGGCTGTCGGGAGGGGAAAGTCCCGTGAAGGGTTCTGCAAACCCATCTGAGGGCTCCACACGGTGCAGGGTGACCCGTAGGGGGGGTCAGGGGCGCGAGAGCCCCTTTACAGCCCATCCCGAGGGCACAGGTCCGGGCAGGAGAGCAGCCAGAGAGAGAGACCACTAACGCCCCACCCCAGGGCCGTGGCCGCCCATGGAATCTCGGGGTGTCGTGTGCATCTGAAGCCTCCCCTGCCCGCCCCCACGCTTCCCTCCCTGCGGGTCCCACGGACGAACCACATCCGCGGCGCTTGAACACGGTTCTCCCAGAGATACGGAGCCGACCACCGGCGGCGGCAAGCAGCCCCCCCAGGGGCGTGGGGTTCGCGTGCCCACAACTCACACCTGTTGTGCTTAACTGCGGCCCGCGACGCGCAAACCCGTCCCCGAAGGGCTTCTTGTTCTGATAAACGAGACAGAAATGAAACATGGTGAGAACTCTTCCTCTAAACGACTGCGGAAGCGGTCATCGCAGAGGCCTTCCCGAGCCCCAGGAAGAGGCGGGTGGGCCCCCGGGCTCCCCCAGTGAGAGCCGTGCGGATGCCTGGGCCCGCATGTAATTCAGATGAAAACACCACGCGAGGAGCCGGTACGGAAGTCCCCAAATATTCTGACTTTCCCCCTGATGGTACTTCAGTGCTCCTGTTTGGAAATAGCCACATTCTTTCAAAAACATTGATTCTTCCTTCCTTTCCCTGCCTCTCCTGTTGGCGTCGCTGGCCTCGGGCGCGCCGGTCCCGCCGGGTGGGCTCAGCGGGGCTTCGCGGCCCCTGTCGCTAACCTTCACGGACGGGCCTCTCTTCCTGGCACACGTCTGCCCGCCTGTCCCCCAGACCACACGGTGACCACGTCCGGGCCGGGAACCCCCAGAGACCGGGTGTCGGGTGCAGGTCCCGGCTCGTGGTGGGGGAGGGGATGTTTGTTGAGTGGGCGTCCTTGGTCACACGCCAGTCTTGATGGCGAGGCAAGTGGACACCCCAGCGGCCGAGGCCGGCGGGCAGGAAGACGAGTGTGGACGGTGCGGGATGGAGCCCGGGGGCCCGTCCCTGCTGTGAGGAACCCTCAGGGGCAGAGGGGAGCTTGGGGCCGACCATCGGCAGGGGTCCTACGGAACCGGGATCCGTGTTTCCGGGTGGGTGGGCGAGTCAGAGAAGCCCTGGCTCGGGCAGTTCCGGGCTCGGCATCCCTGCCGCCCTCCCCCGACAGCACCCAGCAGAGGGAACCGAGGCACCGACTGGCTTGGGCCCAGAAGGAAGGGGAGGGTCAGGGAGGGACTCTGAGCGGAGGGACCTGGGCGAGCCCAGCGCTCTCCTCCTAAACCTCTGGCCACGAGATGAAGTCTAGATCCTTTTCCAGGTGGAGCTGTGGGTCCTGACCCTGACGTCCAGCCCCTGGCGGTGGCTCAGGGCCCTGCGCGCCTGGTCACGGACACTAGAGCTGAGTGCCCAGAGGAAGGAGGCCCACGTTCTGCTTCTTGGCTGCTTCTTCACAGACGGGCTCACGCTCATGGACCAGCGTCCAGCATCCCTGCTCCGGTCTCATTGGCTGTTGCAGACGGAAAGGGGACAGATGTCCTGTCCCCTGCCGTGGACAGGGCTGTCTCTGCTGCGCAGGCACGGCCGGTGCTGACCAAGCACTGAGTCTTGCCCAGGGAGCGCATCTAGAGCCCGGAAACCTTAGAGCAGCTATTTTGAGCCGTGACCTGCAAAGTCACATCCTAAATACCAGATCTTGCACGTGGCCCAACACTGAATCCATTAGAGCAGGAACTGTGGGCTTATTCCTAAAGCCTCTGCTGGTACTGCTTTGGCTTAGGGGGGACAAAAGGGGGGCCATGTGGCAGCCACAGCAGAGAATCACAGCCCCGAGTCAGCATCCTGGGCTGATTTGGCCTTTTGAGCAAAATATTCCTTCCTTCCCTGGAGGCTCTGGTGAGGAAAGGGAGGCACGCAGGCTGAGGGCCTTCGGTGCAGACTCTCAGCTGGGCTGGCGTTTGTGCGTCCGTGTGTCCGTGGTCCCTGTGAGTCGTGCCTCCTGGGGGGGGTGGCCCCCGACTCAGGCGCTGCTCCCAGCCATGGGGGCCGCTACCCGTGATGCTGCCCAGCCCGGTGCCCCGTGGGAGTGGGCAGCCCGGGGAGATGGCATCCATCGGGCCATCGGATGATCTAACAGTGAGGTCTCTGCGGGGGGCGCGACCCCCCACTTTAGAGTTGGCCCAGATCTGCTTCTCGGGAGGTGATCCTCCTCCCCGGGAAGTCTGCGCTTCCCCTTTTCCTTTGTTTCTTTTTTAAGCCAAGATAGCAGTTTTCGTCTGTGCATCTAGCAGGAATTCCAAGCAGCTACGCTCCCCACAGACGGGGACCGTCATTCTTGTTTGGGGTCTGGGGGGAAATGAGTATTTCAAACCGCATATTGGCAGGCAATCAGTGAGTGAGATATTTGTTTGTTTTCCACATTTTGAAGACGTCGTTGGCCTGCTCTGACTGGGAGGGGCCCTTCCCGACGGTGCAGCGGACACTGGGACCTTCGTCTCGTGGGGGAGGCCATCGGGATGGCCCGAGTCACCTCCATTGCGGGGACCCCAGCCCACCTCTCCCACAGTCTGCCTCCCGCCTACCTGGCATCAAGCGAGACGCTGGGCACGCAGAGGCGAGAACGCGGTGTTTACCCGGGAGGACCTGGCGGCCAGCTCGTCCATCCAGAATGTCGAGTCGGTGTGCCAGTGCCAGGATGATGGAGGCCGTCTGCCGTCGGGGGCGTGAGATCGGCCCGGGGAGGGAGACGGAGATAATGGGGGTTCGGGCCTGGGTGCCTCGCCGTCGTGCAGGGGGCCTGAGAGGCGGGGCAGGGGTTTAGGTGAAGGGGGGGGGCGCTGGGGGCCGCTTCCGGTCCTCTTACCCTCGGCTTTACCTGGACGTGCAGAGGAGCCAGGTCTTGGGACGACAGGTCACAGGCAGCGTGCCCGAGGCAAGGACAGGCCAGCTTCGCTTTCTCAGTCTGTTGCTGGGACACCGGGTCAGCGACGGGGACACATGTGCCCAGGAGGCCAAGTCCAAACTGGAAAGATGCTTGGTGAGGCGACCTCAGAGCAAGAACCGGAATGTTCTCCTCCCTCTCCATCCCTCCCTCCGTCCCTCCGTTCGGGACTGAGCCGGCTTCCTCGCAAGCCTGGCCCTGAGTGCGCACACGCTCGCAGTCGCCCTGCGGGCTCACCTGGGGCACAGAAGCACCCATGGTGGCAAGCTGGGCTCCGAGGCCGGGCCGGGGACCCACCCACACCCCACGCCACGCACGCGGAATCGGGGGCGAGCACCGGGCACGGCCCACGGGGCCCGGCCGGCAGCCAGTGCCGGGGAGAGCGGGGCAAGGAGCCAGGACCGGCACAGAGGAGGGCACGGGCCAGGTCTCGGGGGGCCGGGGCTCTGCAGGGCAGCGGGGCCGGCTCGCAGAAGGCAGGGCTGCATTCCCACAGAAATCTCAGGGATCGGGCTGGGTCTGGGGAAGGAAAAGGATGGGGAGCGTGCCTGAGAGTGCTCAGTAGGGAGGGTGGGGGCTTGTTGGCCAAGACAGGTACGGGGGAGGGGGGCCGGGCCGCAGGGACCTCCGGCGGGGACGCTGGCCACTGAGGAGGTGGAGAGAGAGGACAGAGGTCAAGCCCCACACAGGAGCAAGCACACCGAGGACAGAAAGACGGACAGCGGTGTCCAGGGGCCGTGTCCCTGGGCGGGGGTGGGGGGGGAGGGGGGAGGTACGAGTGACCTCCCCTCCCCATCCCCAGCGTTCTGCACCAGTCCACACTAGTTTCCCTGGTGGGGGGACTGCTCCCGCCCCCCACTGCCATGTGAGCATGGGCTGACCGTGACCGTGGGCTGGCCGTGGGCTGGCCGTGGGCTCTCCTGTCCCCTCGGCTGGTTCCGGAGACCTCAGGAGCGGCTCCCTCGCCAGCACAGGGCTGCTGCCCCAGGTGGATGGTGTCCTTGGAGATGGAGCCCATGGCACGTCCGCCCCCTCTGCGGCCCCGTCCGCTGGCGTGGGCTCTGGCTCCTCTCCGGCCCGGCCCTGCGGTCGTGGACATGGCCGAGTGCTGGCCAGGGTCGACAGCCCGCCGAGCCCCCCCGTCTTGGTCGCTAACGCGGAGATCAAGCCGAACTCGCAGGGCTACTGGGGGGATTCTGTGAAGGGAGAGATGAAACATAGGGCAGCGACCAACAGTTTGGACGGTTGGACGTTCAGGTCGTTTCTAACTGTCCTTGTGACAGCTCTGGAACCGTCTGCTTTGGGGCGGGGGGCTCGCTCTTTCTCTTCCTGAGGCCCCGTCCCCTGACTCCCTGAGGCTTGTACTCTGACCCGGGAGGTGGGGAGGAAACCCACAGACGTGCTCGGGCCGCGATTATAGAGAGTGTGAGCGGTAATGAGCCTCCGACACGACGGGACGTGGAGACCGAGATGCTGTTTTCTCCTCCGGGGGGACACTTGTCACCACCTCCTGCCTGTCAGTCCTGCCTCTGGGCCACCCCAGCCCAGCCCCCCCGACAGAGAGCACACACTGCCCCTCCCCCCCACCCGGTCTCCCTCCTCCTTCCCTCCCTCCTCGTCTCCTCCCTCCTCCTCCCTCCTCCCCTCCCTCCTCTGCTCCCTCC